>VSMD01002317.1:0-40884 GCA_008750895.1 Mirza zaza | reverse complement strand
TGGTGCCGGAACAATTGGACGTCCGTATAGAAAGTGAATCTAGAAACAGATCTTACACTTTTTTTTTTTTTTTTTTTGAGACAGAGTCTCACTCTGTTGCCCAGGCTAGAGTGAGTGCCGTGGCGTCAGCCTAGCTCACAGCAACCTCAAACTCCTGGGCTCAAGCAATCCTCCTGCCTCAGCCTCCCGAGTAGCTGGGACTACAGGCATGCGCCACCATGCCCGGCTAATTTTTTCTATATATATTAGTTGGCCAATTAATTTCTTTCTATTTTTTGTAGAGATGGGGTCTCGCTCTTGCTCAGGCTGGTTTTGAACTCCTGACCTTGAGCAATCCACCCGCCTCGGCCTCCCAGAGTGCCAGGATTACAGGCGTGAGCTACCTCGCCCAGCCCAGATCTTACACCTTTAACAAAAATTAACTCAGAATGGATCACACGGATGTAAATGGAAAACGCAAAACTACAAAACTTCTAGGAGAGGACAGATGGGAGAATCGAGGTCACCTTGGGCCTGGGGGTGCGTTTTTAGGTACAACACCAAAAGCAAGGCCTGGGAAACAAAACACCGATGACTGATTGAACTCCTCGGACTTTATTAAAGCTTGAAACGTCGGCTCGGCAAAAGACACCGTTGAAAGAATGAAAAGACAAGCCAGGGTCTGAGAGGAAATATTTACAAAACACGTGCCTGATAAAGGGCTCGGCTACAAAGTATTCGATGAGCCCTTAAAATTCAACAAGAAGAAAACAAAGCACCCAATAAAAAACGGGCAAAGTATCTGAACAGACTTCTCGCCAAATGAGATAAGCAGACGCAATCACGTGAAAAGATGTCCAACAGTGCACGCTACCAGGGAGTTTGCCACTGAGAACAACGAGACACCACTGCATACATATCAGAGTCAAAAACCCCATCGTGCCGACACCCAGCGCTGCCCGGACGTGGAGCTGGTAGGAACGAGAAATGAGGCGGCCCCTTCCCAGGGCAGCCTGGCAGTTCCCGCAGCCCCACGGCCGTCTTGCCGGGAGTCCAGCAGCTGCGCTCCTGGACGTTTACCTGCGTGCGTTGCAAATTACGTCCACACCAAATCCGCACAGAAATGTGTATTTGCAACTGCCCCAAACTGGAAGCAGCCAACACGCCCTTCGCTAGGTAAACGGATAATCAAACTGATACAGCCCCATGGCGAGCATCTATCGCTCAGCAGTAAAAAGAAATGAGCTGTGACGTGAGGGACCCTGAGTGCACATTGCTAAGGGACAGAAGCCCTTAGCACAGGTCTGCACAGGCCACGTCCTGGCTGCTTCCGAGCACACGGCATTTGGGAAAGGCGGCGCTGTGGAGACGGGTGAATGTCAGTGGTTGCCGGGGCTGGGGGGAATGAACAGGTGGCACAGGGAGACCCTATGACGGCAGTTAGCTGTCAATATGCAAAACCCATAAAACAGGCCATGCAGAGAGTAAACCCTCATACAAACCGGTGCTTTAGTTAATAATAATGTGGCAATATTGCTTCATTAATTATGACAAATGTACCACACTGTGCAAGGTGTCACTAACAGGGGAGACTCTGTGTGTGTGCACGTGTGCACGTGTGCATGTATGTGCATGTGGGTGCACGCGCACATGTGTGTAGCGGTACATGGGAACTCTCTGTACTACTTGTTCAACTTTCCGTAAACCTAAGATTGCGCTAAACAATCGTCCATTAACTGCTAAGAAGTCAGCCGGCGAGGGACCACGCACTCCTAAACGTGCCATGAAAACAAGACACCCTCATAGAAATCGAGTGAGGCGGGAGGGAGCAGAGCGGAGAAGCACCGGGTAGGGGAATCGCCAAGGGGGGTTGCTGGTTCTGACGGTGATGCCTGACTCTGGTGAATGTGCAGCCAAGCCAGCCCCTCCCGAGTTCCTGGAGAACCAAAAACTGGTAGAACCTTCTAGAAAGCAACTACACGACAGCTACCTGCGGCTCTAAAATGCTCGTATCAAAGACGACTTTTCCCTGCTCGGTCAGCCAAGATTTTCACAGATCGTACTGAAGCCAGGCGAGGGCAGGTGGCGGGAGGCCCTGTCTCCCCCGGGGGTGGGGTGAATTGAGTCTCACTGTTCCGGAAAACAGCAGGTGCGAGCGGATCGAGAGCCTTTGTGGGGTTAGACCCTGTGACCCTGATTCCTCTCAAGGCCTTCTAAGAAATTCCAGTGTCTGTGTAAAATTATTCCTGTGATATCGATCACAGAGGGGAACTGAAACCCCCTTAAATGCCCAACTAAAAGGAAAACCTTGGAAAATCGGGCAGTTGGATTTTACTTTCTCCCTTGTATTTTCCAGCATCTTCCAAAGTCTCCCCCATGGGCAGCCGGGCGAACGCCCCAGAAATGCGCACTTTCCCAGGACGGCCCCGGGAGGCCCGTGCTAAGGAGACTCTGAGTGTGAAAACCCGTCCTGTGTGGTTTGTTTCACGCCAGGGAGAAGCAGTGACCAGTGAGTGACCAGCGGGAAGGGGCTGTGACTTAGGACTCGGCCCCTTGGAGCGCTCCTGGGGCCTGGGACTCCCTGGCAAAGCCTGGGCACCAAGACCAACCCGAACCCGGCTTAGCGGGCGCCGGGGGTAAGACCCCAGAAGTCAGGCATTCCCTGGAAGGGTAGGGCCTTCTACTTTCTGCATTTTCGAATTTTCTTGAACAGATTCACGAGTGATTTTATAAAGGGTTGGAGTGACGGAGCCAGCCAACCGCCCTCGGTCCCTCTCTCTCTGACTCGGGGTGGACGCTGCCAGGTCTGCTGAGGGTCACGGGGGCCCCGAGGGCCTCTCACAGCCCAGGGTCCTGCAGCCCCCGTTGGGGGAGACACCAGTGGCCGAGAGCCCCCCACAGAGCCCTGGGGCTCCCCCGGGGAGGACAGGTGCCCACCGGGGCGGGAGGAGCCGGCCCAGGTGAGTGGGAGACAGGGCTAAGAAGTCCCCAGAGGGGGGACACCCAGCCTGCCCGTCACGGCCGGGCCACCAAAGAGACACATCAGGGGGTTTGGGGTTGGCTTTCAGACAGCTCTCATGCTCGGGGGAGCTGCACACCTGCGCCCCAAACAGCCCAGCCAGGGGTCTCACTCAGCTCTCGCCTGCCCGCCCTCTGCCAGGGAGGCCCTCGCTATTGTGTGCGCCCAAACCCGCCTTCCCTGCTGCGGCTGCTCACCTGCCAGGCTCCCAGGAGGACCTGCAGCTCGGCCATGCTCCTGACCAGGGTGGAGAGCCGGTCCCGGGGCAGCTGGCTGGCCGGCCAGCACCAGAAGTCGTGCAGCAGGGAGCTGTCGGCGCTGCGCAGAGAGGGGGTCAGGGGGCAGCCGGGGAGAGGGGCGCAGACCCCCGCAGGCGGGCCCGGGTCGGACTCAGCTGCCCCCAAACTGAGGGAGTGAGAACGGAAGTCGTGGCCAGGACCCGTCGGGGACTCCCGAGAAATCCAAAGCAAAGGGGGGTCTCACGTGCCGCTCAGGGCCTGGCCCTGCCTGATTGATCACCCGATTAATAGATCGAGCAGGCTATCAGTGACCACCATGCCACGGGGGGAGGCCTGAGCCCCCAGATGTGACAGGGAATGACAGTCCCCAGGCCGGTGGCCAAGCCTCTCAAGTGCCCGGTTGCCCAGTTGCAACCTTGGCATTGGCCTGGGGACGCGGTCCCGGCCACGTAACTCTGCAGCTGGACACAGGACACTGTGATCATCTCAGCGTCTGGGTGGTGAGTGCCAGGGCCAGGCCCCTAAGGTGGGAGCCCAGGGACGGTGGCCCTGCACAGCCGCTCCGGGGCCCTCATGGGCAGACCCTGGGCATGGTCCCTCCCTGGGACCTCCAACAGCTGCCCCACGGACCCTCCTCTTCCTCCTCCCTCTGCCCTCTGAGAATCAGCCGCAGGAAACACTCCACGTGCAGACCTGGAGGTGCAGGAGGCCCGGCACTCACCTGGCCCACAGGTCGGCCCCGCCGGCGTCCAGCCCTCCCTGGGTCAATCCCGCAGCCCGGGGCCAGGAGCAGTGGACAGTGAGGGACAGGAGGGCGAGGCCATGGCCTGCCAGGACACCTGGAACAGAGACAGCCCTGAGGGCCTGGTGGGAGGACCCCTCTGTGGTCACCAGGCACACAAGCCCAGGTCTGGGTGCAGTGTGTGTGTCTGATGGTTTTTTTTTTTTTTTGAGTCTTGCTTTGTTGCCCAGGCTAGAGTGAGTGCCGAGGCATCAGCCTCGCTCACAGCAACCTCAAACTCCTGGGCTCAAGCAATCCTCCTGCCTCAGCCTCCCGAGTAGCTGGGACTACAGGCATGCGCCACCATGCCCGGCTAATTTTTTCTATATATATTAGTTGGCCAATTAATTTCTTTCTATTTATAGTAGAGACGGGGTCTCGCTCTTGCTCAGGCTGGTTTTGAACTCCTGACCTGGAGCAATCCGCTCGCCTCGGCCTCCCAGAGTGCTAGGATTATAGGCGTGAGCCACTGTGGCCGGCCTTGTCTGATGGTTTTGTGCACATGCATGAGGCTGTGCATGTGTACAGTAGCATGCACACACATGTGACGGAGCACACAGGTATATGATGGTGTGCACACACACGTCTGGTGGTGTGTACACGCACCCACCAGTGTGTGCACGTGTGTCTGCCGTGTCTGTGCACGCCTGTGAGAGCATGTGCATGTGCAAACTCCCTCTCCCTCCACCCAGACCCCCACATGGCTCTGAGTGCTCACAGGCTGAGCCCTGAGGCCCCCGAAGAAGAGGGCTAGGGGTGGGGGGCCGCCTGCCAGGGCCCGGTTGCTCAGCCTCTGCAGTGGGGTCACGGCCAGGCCTGTCAGCAAGATCTGGGGGGCCTGGCCCTGTTCCTGCCTTAGAAATCCAGCCCAGGAGGTGGGGGTCCAGGTCCAGGGGAGCCCCCTTATCTTGTTGGCCCCAGGCAGACCATTTAGGAAAATCTCTTCTCCAGCATCCAGAGAACAGAGGTCAGCTGTGGCCCTGTAGCTCTGCCCACGGCCGCCGGGCTGCTGGGCCAGCACCCCTTTCCCGGGGAGGACAAGTCACTGGGCAGTGGGTGTCCCTGGGCCCCTCCCTGCCCTGTCTCAGAGCCCCTGGAGGGCTCCGTGCACCTTACCCCTGCCTTTCCCCTCTGGCCACACCTTCGCCCTGTCCCCACCTTGTGCCAGCCAGGACCCTGGGTGTGCGAGGGCTGGGCTCCTCGTGCCCTGTGGGCACCCGGCTGCCCTGCATGTGGCTCTGGAGGGCGGCTGGCCGGGGCCCTGAGCACCCCCCACGTCTACAGCGACCGGCGTGGATGGTCTTCCCATCCACTCTCCCTGCCGCCCAGGGGGCCCCTTCCAGGTGGAGGTGTCATCTCACCCACTCGGGGGCCCATGTCTGTGCGGCGGCGGAGCGCGCCGGTCGTCCTGGCTGAGGCGTCTGGGGCAGGAAGGTGCTGGGGCCACTGGCGACCGGTCCAGGACGAGTGGGCGGGTCGGGCTACAGCCGCGGCATCTCCCCCACCCCTGGGAAGGGACACAAGCCCACAAACAGCACTTTGGGACAAAGGGGCCGGGCAGGGAGGGGCCGGGCTTTCTTATCTCGGGTCAGGACTCAGGGGACGCCGGCTGCCGCGTCTCCAGTGAACACATTGCAGGATAAACAGCCAACCCCCTGGGGCTGCCTGGGGGGAGAGGCCCGGTGGGCTCCTCAGCTGCTGGGGGCAGCCCCTGTCTCATCCCCCACACCCAGGCAGTGGGGCAGCTGTGTCACCGAGACCTGGCCCCTAGTGACAGCCCCGGGCAGCCTCGGTGGCACTGAGGACCAAGGCTGTGGGGCCCCCGGATTCGGGTCTGGGGGAGACAGGGCCCGGCCAAGGCGGTGGCACACGGCAGTACTGCCTGTGCACACCTGATGGCTTTCGGTCCTCTGGGCCTCGGACTCCCTGTGACCCAGGGGAGGCTGCCCAGGGGCCTGGAATCAAAGCCCAGAGCCCAAGGGCTGGTGGGTGGTGGCCCCCACCCCTGCCCCCTCACCTGAGCAGGACAGCATGTGTGGAAGGGCAGGTGCCACCCAGGCTGGGGTGGCTGCTCCTGGCCACGCTGCAGCAGTCGGTCCAGGGAGGTGTAGACCAGGCGCTCCCAGGCCCCGATCGATTGTGTCTGCTGGCGCTGCTGAGCCCCAAGGTGCAGGGGTGGGGCCGGGCGGGGCACCAGGGTCCCTGCTCAGCATGCTCAGCCCCACATGCAGCATGAGACGCCCTCCAGCCTCCTGTAGGGGAGGGGCCTGGCCTGTGCCAGTGACACTGGTGTCAGCCCCTGGGGGCCCCGGGCACAGCGGGCACCTGCTCCCGGCCCCAGGGAGCGGAGGCTGAGCTCACAGCTGGCGGCTGCCCAGCACACACCCCTCCTCACGGGGCCCAGCCCTGCGGTGTCTGCACCCCACCAGTGAGTGTGCGAGTGTATGTGTGCATCTCAGTCCACGTGGCACGTGGTCTGTGCACCCAGGAGCATGGACACATGTGTCCTGTATCTGTCTGTGTGTTCCCACGCAGGGATGCTGGGCACACAGGGACCCCATGTGAAGGGTGGGCTCAGTGGGCCCACGGCCATTCTGTGTGTGCTGGGCACAGAGCCGGCTGGCATGTGCACACCTGTGTGTACCCGGGGGCAGAGAGGGTGTGTAGCGGCACACGCCAGGGACAGCCTTGGTGGTGGAGAACCGAGCCACACGCAGCCCTGTGTCCGCCCAGCACCCTGCTCGCCCAATGGCTGCAGCCACATCCTTGTGATGCAGGGGCCCAGGAGGGGGCAGCCGGCAGGTGGCAGGACCAGCAGGAGCTGCCACCACAGGGAGGGGTGCTGTGGGACAGAGCTAGGGCAGCCTGGCTCGCCCAGAGTCCCAACCAGCTCGGGATGGGCCTCGAAGGGTCCCTCGGCCGCAGGCTGGGCCAGCTCAGGGGACACAGTGGCTCTGACAGCCGCACCCAGCTGTGGTGAGGGACATCGAGGCCAGGCGGCCCCAGAGTCTAGAGGAGCAGGGTCCGGGGGCCGATTAGGAGAGGGTCCCCGCCAGAGGGGGCCACCCTCCGGCCCCAGCACTGCCCCCCAAGGCCTGCTGACTCCACCCCAGGCGCCGGGTGCTTGAGCGGAGCAGGCTTGGCCCCGGCCTTACGGGGGCTTGTGGGGAGGTTGCCACGTGGCGGGGTCTCCACCCACCCTAAGGCCCAGTCCGGCTGGACGGGTGGCCACACCTCGAGAGTCCCAGGCTCTTCCATGGACTGTCTTCCTGGGTCCCCCCACGGTTCTCGGTTTGGCCGCGATCCTCACCAACTGGAGAGACTGAGCGGGTCCCCTGAGGCCACGCAGCGGGAGTGCCCAGTGCCTGTGTTCCCAGTGGGGCCAGCGTCACTGCCCCACACTTGCCCGCCTGGGGCACCTGCCCGGCCACTTGTCTGAGGAAGGCCCCTCTTGGCCCACGTCCAGGGGACCTTGCCTGGTCATGCCCACAGCTCGGCGTGGGGGCAGGGGACTGGGTGGGGCCCGTGTCTGGAGGCCTTAGCACGGTGGCTGGTGGACCCAACCTGGCAGGGGGGAGGGCTGGTCTGACAGGTGGTGGTAAGAGGGGCTCTTTGGGTCCTAGCAGACCACCAGGGACTATAGGGGTCTTCAGGGGGAGGAACTGGATGGGGGGACAGAGGTGGCCGCCTGCCTCCCGCCTGCCACTGCCCACTGACCTCCCACCACCACGTTCCTTGCTCTGCAGGCTCAGCCTCCGGCCCTGTGCCGGCCCAGCTTCTCCCCGAGGCCCCGCCCTGCAGACTGGGGCTGCACCCCATGGCTGATGTCCTGGCCCTGCCCCGGGCCACCTGGCCCTTGGTGGCTAGCTGGTGCTGGGCAGCAGACCAGTGACATGGAGGAGGCTCCTTGTGCTCTTGCCCTGCCGGGGCTATGCGGCTTGGAAGGCAGCTGGTCCTGCAGGTTGGGGAGGGGGTAGCCGGCCACCCTCGGCCATGGCCCCTGCAGCTGCCTGGAGCTTGGAGGTCGGGTGACGGTGGTGGTGGTGGTGCTGCCCCGGCAGCTGGCAAAAAACGGTTCTCTCTGCCCTGGCATGAAAAGCAGCCTCCTGGGTTCAGCCCTCTGCCCTGAGGGGGCCATGGCCCCCACCTTTCTCCTCATGGCCAGTTGCTGTGGCCTGAGTGAGCTTCCCGGAGGCGGGGCAGGGGGCCTGGCCACCCTGCGGAATGTTTTTTTTTTTTTTTTTTTGAGACAGAGTCTCGCTTTGTTGCCCAGGCTAGAGTGAGTGCCGTGGCCTCAGCCTAGCTCACAGCAACCTCAATCTCCTGGGCTTAAGCGATCCTCCTGCCTCAGCCTCCCGAGTAGCTGGGACTACAGGCATGCGCCACCATGCCCGGCTAATTTTTTTTCTATATATATGTTGGCCAATTAATTTCTTTCTATTTTATAGTAGAGACGGGGTCTTGCTCTTGCTCAGGGTGGTTTCGAACTCCTGACCTCGAGCAATCCGCCCACCTCAGTCTCCCAGAGTGCTAAGATTACAGGCGTGAGCCACTGCGCCCGGCCTGCGGGATGTTTTGGGATAGCTCTGTCTGAGGTCCTGGCGGGCAGGGATCCCCGGGGGCTCACCAGGGAGGAAGGGGAGTCTGGTGGTCCCCCCCAGCCCCCGGGCCCTCGCAGAAGCACTACTGGGAAGCAACTGAGCTCGCCTCTCAGAGTCCAGGGTGGCGGGGACTCAGGACCTGCCGTGACAGCAGGCTGGGCAGGACAGGTGCCTGACAGGCACAACGAGGTGGCAATGTCCCCTGAGAGGGGTTTGCGGGTTTGAGGACTGGGAGGGGCTGGGTGTGCCGGGCAGGCTGAGACCGGCGGGGCGCGCCAGTGCTCGTGGCTGGGAGGGCTGGGGGCCCTCTGGGGCGAGTGGACCCAGCCTCTGTCCTGAAGCTGGGGCCGCAAGGCACTCAGTGCCCGGGAGGAGGGGCAGGTCAGCCGCTAGGACCACGAGGTCCCAGGTACAGGCACAGGGACTGCGGAGGGTCTAGGTGTCCACACCTGTCCTCCAAAGTCCCCCTTTAGACACACTCTCGGTCACTCTCAGGGTCAGTCACTGAGCGTTTATTGCCAGTCCCTGGAGCCCAGTGCAGTCGGGTGGAGGAAGCGGGGCCCGCCAGTCCACAGCTCCCAGGCTGGGTCCCTGAAGGCTGACGCCGGCGACCGGTGGCTGTGGGAGCTGGGCAGGCGGTGGCATGGCAGGCGCTGCGGTGGGGGGCCGGGAGACCCCGAAGCAAAAGCGGCACCGGCAGCGGGTCTGGAGGGGCGGCGTGCACAGCGGGGCCTCAGCTGCTCCCGACGGACGCTGTGCGCCGAGGCCAAGCGCCGGCCCCAAGCTCAGGCTCCCGGCGCAGGTGGGCAAGGCCGAGGATGAGTCCAGCAAAAGCAAAGGCACGAGGCAGACCTGGGCGCGGCATGCAGACCCCAGCCCGGCAGGGGTGGGGCGGGGTCTGCAGGAGAGGCAGGGCGGGAGGGCGGGAGCAGAGCCTTCAGAACGGGGGCTGGGGCTGCCTGGGGCTGAGGCCTTTCCAGCCCCTCTGGGGGAGGAGCACACCAGGGGGCAAAGGCCAGCCCAGACGCTAGTTCTGCTCTTCCGGCAGGTGACTCCAGGCAGGTGTGTAAAACGTAATCCCTTGGGCGAAGCTTCGGAGCTGGAAGCTGCTCCAGGAGGGAGGAGGGCCTTGGTTCCCCTGGGGATGCTGGGAGGAGGCCCGACGGGGTGTCAGTCTCACAGCCCGAGGGCCCCGACCTCGCTGGAGGTCGTGGCCGCCTGGCGCCCCCTGCCGGCCTTTTCCTGCAGGCGGCCCCTGTTTTCTCTACCTTGGCCAGGAGACGCCACCTGCTGGGGATGGGCCCAGGGCTCTGCCGCACAGCCCCCACCCCTAGGGGTCCCAGCCCGTCACCCCCTCCTGCAGCCCGGCAGGGCTCAGTTGTCCGGTTCCAGTGTCCACTCTGACAGCCACTGCAGGCAAGAGGCTCGCTGTGCCTCGGTCTCGGGGGACTTGGTGCAGGGCGGTGGGGGCCGGCCCGGCCCAGGCAGGATCGTGGAGGGGCCCCCGTCCGTGGGGTCAGGGTCAGGGGCAGCCCGAAGGGCCTGCACAAGCTGGTCCAGCGGCTGCACCAGGACGTGGGGGTTCCAGCAGGCGTCGAGGGAGGGCAGGAAGGGGTCCGGCGTGCAGGCCTCCACGCACTCGGCGTGCGTGGGGATGCGCAGGTAGAAAGCGTGCAGCATCATGCGGAAAGGCTGGGCCTCCCGGCCTGCGGCCTGGCCGTAGGTCAGGTCGCCCACCACGGGGTGGCCGAGGGCGCTGCAGTGCACCCGAAGCTGGTGTGTCCGGCCTGCGGGGCGGGGGGCGCGTCAGGCTTGGGGGGGCGCTCCCCCCCCACATCCCCCCCCTCGCCTTGCAGCACAGGCAGCAGCCTCTCCCACGGCAACCCCTGGGCAGGACCCTCCCGTCCTCCACCACAGACGAGGCTGTCAGCACTCAGGACGGGGACTGCCTCCAGGGTAAGCTCTGGCGAGAGCAGGGCCAGGGCCGCACCTGGTCTGGCTGCAGAACCCAGGCCAGCGAGACCCCCCACGCCAGGTGAGAGGTTGTGGGTCTCGAGCTGTTCTCAGCTGCACCTGGGCACTACTACACTCTGTGCCTCTGTTTTCTCTCCTCCGCAGCTGGGCGCTGCCTGCCCCTGCACACACCTGTGAGAGGCTTCAGCAGCACTTTGGAGACAGGGTCGCCTGCGTACAGCCCGTGTTCCAGGACCACCAGCTCCGTGAGGCTCGGCTTCGGGTTCTCACAACCTGGGGAGCAAAGAGGTGCATGATGGTTAGTGGAGCCAGCACGGGCCCCAGCCAATGCCAACCCAGGAGGCCTGCCCGAGTCGGCCCTGTCCATGCCGGGCCCTGCTGGGCCTCAGATGCCCTGGGCCCCTGCCTGCCGTACCCTGCGTGCCCTCGATGCACATGGTGTGAGCCCGGCCCTCCGTGCTGTTCCTGCCAATGGCATAGCTGATGGTCACCTGGCTGTCCTGGACGTGCCCCCGCACCTGCAGGGCAAGGGATCACACCCTGCTCACAGCGACAGCCTACCACTGCCAGGAAGCCCACCTGACATCCAGGTGGCCACGTGGCGCACAGTGGGTAGCTCAGCACCAAGGAACCTGCCCCAGCAGGCTGGGAGTCGCGCGTTCCTTCCGGCTGCCCCAGACTTACTAGGGCCAGGTAAGCCTTGGTCACACGCCGTTCCTTGAAGCACCTGTATGCGCTGCCCGCAGCTGCCTTGTTCAGGGCCACGCACAGCGCCCCGCTGGTGGAGAAGTCCAGCTGGTGGCAGAACCTGTGGCGGGGCAGAGTGTCAGCAGTGGCAGGGGCGGGAGGCGGTGGCCTTCGAGGTGGTGTCCAGCATCTGAGCCACCGCCTTGGACGGGCACTGGCAAGAGACTACGTCTTCCCTGCCCCGGGTACCTGAACCCATAGCAGGTGTCCGGGTCGGCCAGCTCGGGGAAGCGGTGCCGCAGCTGCTTCTGGAGGGTCAGGGTCTCCTGCCACGTCTTGCTGTCGATTCGCACGTCCCAGTGCTTGTTCACCACCAGGAAGTCGCCGCTCCGGTATACGATGGACAGGTTCTCCACACTGCCTGGCTCCATGGCGGACCTGCCACCCAGGGTGGGAGTGTGCCTGAGGGCGTGGCGGCACCCAGCCCAAGGGCACAGACTTCACCACCCCAGGGCTCTGGCTGAAGCCACCAGGCCAGCCTGCGGACCTCCAGCCCTGGCCCTCCATCCCTGAGGCCCAGCCCGGGCACCAGTGGGGGTCAGCCTGTCTCTGGGTGACCATAAGGGGCTCTCCCTGACCGGGACCTCGTGGCGGACCAGCCTTGTCCTCCGGCCGCCCGCAGACCCTCCCAGCCAGTGCGGACGGTGACGAGGGCCTTCTCCCGAGTGGACAGTGGCAGTGGCAAGAGCGGGGCTGCCGCGACCCCCGGGTCCCGCCTGCCTGGAGCGCCGGTGCCGGTGCCAGTGCCGGTGCAGGTGCCGGCTGGGCCCCCGCCCGCCCGCCCGCAGGCCCCACGCGGCGCCGCTCCGGGTCCCGCCCGCGCCTCACTGAGTCCTGCGGGGCGACGGGCGTGACGCTGGGGCCCCAGGCCCCGGCAGACCCGATCTACGCCCTCCCCGCGGCCCTGCCCGCTCGGAGACCGACCTGCCGCCGCGCCGCGCCGCCGGGCCCCCCACGCTGCCCCCAGCCCCGGCCTCAGCCCCCGCGTTCCCGCCGAGACCCAGCGCCCCGGCGACAGCCGATCCGGACACGCAGCGCCGCTCCGGCCCCGGCCCGGCCTGCGCGCGCAGCCCCGCCTCCGCCCCGCCCACGGCCCGCCCCCGCCGCGGACGGGCGGCTATGCCGGCCAATGGCAAGTGCCACGAGGCTCGTTGCTCTGACTACCAGCAGAGACTCGGCCCCGCCCACCTCGCGCAGCCCCGCCTTCGTCCCGCTGACCAATGGCGGGCGCCGCTGCGCACGCCGGCCGCTGATTGGCGGCGCCGAAGCGCGCGGGGCGGGGCGGCGGCGGCGCGGGAGTCTGGAGCGGGCCGGCGCGGCCGCCATGGAGGAGGACTATGAGTGGGAGCTGCGCGGCGTCGAGGATGACTTCGGCCGCCAGTTCGCCGCCGAGCTCGAGGTGCTGGCCGAGCTGGAAGGTGGGCGCGGGCCCGGGGCGCAGCGTGGCCCGGCCGCGGTCCTGCCCGCCGCCCCGGCCGCGGGGCCTCTCTGTGGGCGCCCGGGGTACTGTCCGCCCCCGGGGTCCCTTCCGCCCGGGGTCCCTTCCGCCCGGGGTCCCTTCCCCTTGGGTCCCTTCCCCTTGGGGTCCCTTCCCCTTGGGGTCCCTTCCCCTTGGGTCCCTTCCCCTTGGGTCCTTTCCTCTCGGGGTCCCTTCCCCTTGGGTCCCTTCCTCTCGGGGTCCCTTCCCCTTGGGTCCCTTCCCCTTGGGTCCCTTCCTCTCGGGGTCCCTTCCCCTTGGGTCCCTTCCTCTCGGGGTCCCTTCCCCTTGGGTCCCTTCCCCTTGGGTCCCTTCCTCTCGGGGTCCCTTCCCCTTGGGTCCCTTCCTCCCGGGGTCCCTTCCCCTTAGGTCCCTTCCCCTTGGGTCCCCTCCCCTTGGGTCCCTTCCTCCCGGGGTCCCTTCCCCTTGGGTCCCTTCCCCTTGGGTCCCTTCCCCTTGGGTCCCTTCCTCCCGGGGTCCCTTCCCCTTGAGTCCCTTCCCCTTGGGTCCCTTCCTCTCGGGGTCCCTTCCTCTCGGGTCCCTTCCTCTCGGGGTCCCTTCTGCCCTGGGTTCCTTCTGCCCGCGGAGTCCCGTCCGCGCCCGGGACTCGGTCTCTTCTCCTGCACGGTGGGGCCACGACCCCACCCTGGGCAATCAGAGAGGGCTGCCCGGAGGAAGGGAGGCGCCAGGAGCCGGGCGACCAGGAGGACCGTCCCGAGGAGGTTGAGCCGTAGACCGGGAGCTGCGGTGCCGCCGTGAGCGGGACCTGGCTGTCTGGGCAGCTGCTGTGAACGTTCTCTCCCTGCAGGGACGCCGACTCTGTCACCCTCCCGAGCCCCCCAGCCCTCGGTGGGCCGGCCACGGCTCACGTTCGAGGAGGCCATCGCCGGAGGGGACGCCACCACCCACCCCTCGCCCGCTGGATCTCCGGGGAAGAGCAAGGGCCGTGCCAGCAAGAGGCCAGTGGATGCTGACTTCCAGAGGGATGGGCTCCTGCCCCCCAGTATGTCCCCAGGATTGCTCGGGCGCTTGGGGTGGTGCCAGGCCGGGGAAGGGCTTCCTGTTCCCTCCACATGTCTCTTGCAGCCCCGAAAGTCAAACGGCCCAGGCTGGAGGTAGTCAAGAGGCTGAACTTTACGCCAGAGGAGATGGAGGAGCCGCCACTGCCTGACTCCCCGCCAAGGGACATCACCCCCCCACCAAGTCCTGAGATCCCCACCGAGCTCTGGGGCGACGGGTGTGTGGCTTGGGGCACGGGTGTCCCACCCCATGTGTCCAGGGGGGACTTGCAAGTATCCTGTTCTCTGAATGAGGCCTGGGGTGGGCACCTGTGGGAGGACACCACAGCTGGGGCATCCAGGCACCCCTGTCCCAGGATGACAGGGACTGAGTCCCGGTCCCTGCCCAGGCCCTCAGACGCTGGTGCTGACGGGGCTCTCACACCGGCCTCACCAGCCGCCCGAAACCCTGTCCTGCGGCGGCCCCCTGTTCTGGAGGACTACATCAACGTGACGTCCACGCGTGGCGACCGGGCCTTCCTGGTGCTGCGTGGGGATCCTATGGGCACTGGGGTGCAGGTAGGTGGGTGGTGCCTGGGGATCCCACGGGTGCAGGTAGGTGGGTCCTGAGTGGGGATCCCACGGGCACCGGGGTGCAGGTAGGTGGGTGCTGCGTGGGGATCCCACGGGCACCGGGGTGCAGGTAGGTGGGTGCTGCATGGGGATCCCACAGGCACTAGGGTGCAGGTAGGTGGGTGGTGCCTGGGGATCCCATGGGCACCGGGGTGCAGGTAGGGGGGTGCTGTGTGGGGATCCCACGGGCACCGGGGTGCAGGTAGGCGGGTGCTGCGTGGCCACTGGCAGGCTCGGCCTTGGTCTTCTTATGGGGGGTGGGCCAGTGCCACTGAGAAAGTGTCCTGGGCCCCACACCTCGGGAGGAGATGTCTGGTTTGCTGGAATCAGACCACGTCCACGCATTGGGGGCTGGGGAGATAGAAGCTGTTTCAGGGACGTGGCCTTAGTGGACACAGCCTCTCTACCTCATGCTGCTGCGCAGGCTGCTCGGGTGCCTCCATATGTGCCCTAAGGGGGGGGTTCCTCCACCCCCACCCTCCACCCCCCTTTGGCATTGCCCCTCTGGGTGGCTTCGTTCCTGGGGCCCCTGATCACGCAGGTGTCTTCCACCTCCCTTGGCTGGCTTGCGGGGGGGAATCCCACCTGGGTCCCTGAGCACTACTGGGGGGCTGTGGGTAGCCCCACGGTGTAGGCGGGCCCCAGAGGTGACTGTCACCCTGCCTTCCCTGCAGAACCCCCTCCTCGACATCCGGTGGCGGGGCCGCGGCCAGCTGGACCTGCTGGGTGTGTCCTTTGCGTCCCTGAAGGAGCAGGTCGACAGCGAGGTGGGGTTCTGGGGCTCTGAGGGAGGGCAGTGTGGGGGTGACTGGCAGCCCGAGGCCACCTGACCCCTGGTCTCGTTTGCACAGCGACGGCAGCAGCGGCTCAAGGAGGCCCAGTGGCTCTCAGACACCCTGCACAGGTGACTTGGTGGGCCCTGCCGCCCCAGAACCTTTCCTGGTTCTTGGACCAACCCCTGGCTTGTGTCCCATGGGGTTGTGGGGTCAGCATGGTCCCTGCCAGGGGTCTGGAGGTTTAGGACATGATGCTCTCCAGCCTTGGAATGGAGGAGGAGGAGGCCCAGCCCGTGGGGGCCCCTGAGGAGGAGCCAGTGGACGGCCACGACGCCTCCCAGCAGTGCCTCTGGGTGGATGAGTTCGCACCCCGGCACTACACGGAGCTGCTCAGTGATGACGTAAGGTTTTGTTCACGCTCAGGTGTGATTGACTTTCCAATGCCAGGAGAGAACCGGGGCCCAGCTGGTCCCAGCACTGCTAGCCCAGAGGGCTGGCTGTGGGCGTGGATGGGGGCTCTGGTCTGCCCCACTGAGTTGAGGGAGCTGTTGGTGATCGCACAGCCTGCAGGGCAGGTGGAGGCGGGGACGCTGTGCCCACCAAGGCCACGCCCTGCAAAGCAGCTTTGCTCTCCCCAGCCCCAGGCGGGGGAGCTGGGTCTGCGCAGGGCTGCCTGCTGCCGGTCACCTGTGCCCTGCCGTGAGCTGGGCTGGGTGTCTGGGGCATCCCCCGCCCTAAGTCTCTGCCCCCTTTCCTGTCCCCACTGTGGTGCTCACCGGCAGGGTGTCCGAGGGCTGGCCGTGTACCTTGAGGGCCGGCATCCCCATCTGTGTCTCGGGCCCGGGCGGCAGGTTCCCTTGAGGGCAGGCGCAGGTCCTTGGTGCCACGCTGGGCTGGGGTTCCCTCAGGCTGTGCCCCCCTCCCCGCAGTTCACCAACCGCTGCCTCCTCAAGTGGCTGAAGCTGTGGGACCCGGTGGTGTTTGGCCACGAGAGGCCAGCGCGGAAGCCCAGGCCCAGCGCCGAGCCGGCCAGGGTCGGCAAGGAGGCCGCAGCCTCGGCCAAGTGGAAGAGCCACGAGCAGGTGGTGGAGGAGATGCTGGAGGCCGAGCTGGACCCAAGCCAGCGGCCCCGGCAGAAGGTGAGGCCCCCACCCCCGGCCATGCTGCAGGTGCCATGGAGCCCGAGGCTTTGCTCTCTGCAGCCGGTGCCATCGCAGCCTCTGGGGCCCAGGAGGCACCTTTACCTTCTCTGGAGGGTCTTGGCGTGAAGCGCTGCTGACACGCGTCCGATCTGTCCTAGCGATTGAGGTGATGCTGACACCCTGTAGCGTCTCTGTGTCTCGCCAGGGTGACCCAGGGGGCGGCGGGTGGTTTCTGGGGGTCGGTCGCACGGGTTCCAGCTGTGCTGTCCCGTCCACGTGTAACTGGCTTCCCTCAGGGCTCTGTTGAGGAGCGCTGGCTCTGCGTATTTGGGTGGGCTTCGTTGCTGTGGACAGCCAGGGCTGCGGGGAGGACGCCGGGCAGTGCCCGGCGTGGGGCAGGACCTTCAGCCCTGGCTGCTGGAGGCCCGTGAGTTGCAGCTCCTCTCCCTCTACCTGGCCGCAGGTGGCGTTGCTGTGCGGACCCCCAGGGCTGGGCAAGACCACCCTGGCTCACGTGATTGCGCGGCATGCGGGCTACTCCGTGGTGGAGATGAACGCCAGGCGAGTGGGGCGGGGGGCCTGTCTCTGTCCGGACACGTGCCCGGGTTTGGGCTGCGGCCCCGAGACCTGAGCCAGGCGGGTCCTGTCTCCAGGGTGGGCCCACCGCGAGGACCACGTCCTTGCTCGGGGCTCGTGGCTCACGGCGTTGCAGCTGTATAGCACAGGCAGGACTCCGGCGGGGGGCTGTCCCGCCAGGGAGGCGGGCTGCTGCCCACGCTGAGGGCACGGCTGCCCTGACACCCCCGCCTGACCTCGCCGCTCCAGTGACGACCGCAGCCCTGAGGCCTTCCGCACGCGCGTCGAGGCAGCCACGCAGATGGAGTCGGTGCTGGGCGCTGGGGGGAGGCCCAACTGCCTGGTCATCGATGAGATTGACGGGGCCCCCACGGTGGGCCTCCCTGGTGCCCCAGGTGGGCCGGTGGGGGGCGGCCAGGCACCGGGGCCCTGGCTCACTGCGCCCTCTGCGCTTCCCCAGGCCGCCATCAGTGTCCTCCTGGGTGTCCTGAACCGCAGGGGCCCACAGGAGGCGGAGCCGGGGGGCCCGGCCGGGCCCTCGGGTGGAGGACGCCGGGGCCGCGTGGAGGCGGGGCTTCTGACCAGGCCCATCATCTGCATCTGCAACGACCAGTGAGTGGGCCGGTGGGGGGCGCCCTGTGCCCTGGGGGTGCCCGCCCTGCAGGTGCCCCCGGTGAGGGCACTGCTGTCCCCTCCCTCAGGTTTGCGCCATCCCTGCGGCAGCTGAAGCAGCAGGCCTTCCTGCTCCACTTCCCGCCGACCCTGCCCTCCCGGCTGGTGCAGCGACTGCAGGAGGTCAGTGGGGATGCTGAGGGGGGTGTGGCCCCTGCTCCCCCAGGGTCCCCAGGGGGCTCCGGCCGTGGTGGCGCTCGTGGTTGGACTGGCCCGGTCCCCGGTGCAGGGTGGCCCCGAGCAGGGCTGGCGCCAGTCCACAGACACTCACGGTCTTGGGCCCCTGCGGGACAAGGGCTGCCCTTCACCCGACTCTGGGGCAAAGGGTTGTGGCCGAGGGGGCTCAGAGCAGGGCCAGCCTGGCCGGTGCCTCTCAGAGCAGCAGCGAGAGGGCTCAGCACTGCCCGCCTCTGCAGATCTCCCTGCGGCAGGGCATGCGCGCTGACCCGGGCGCCCTGGCGGCCCTCTGCGAGAAAACCGACAACGACATTCGCGCCTGCATCAACACGCTGCAGGTGGCTGCGCAGCGGGTGCGGGAGGTGGGGGGGCTGGGGGGGCCTGCTCTCACCCCCGCCCGTATCCAGTTCCTGCACAGGCGGGGCCGGCGGGAGCTGAGCGTGCGGGACGTGCAGACCACGCGTGTTGGCCTCAAGGACCAGCGCAAGGGGCTCTTCTCCGTGTGGCAGGAGGTCTTCCAGCTGCCTCGGGCCCAGAGGTGGGCAGGGGGCCGGCTGGCACCACCTGCATGGAGAGCCAGGGGCCGCCCCACCTGGCCTTCAAGGCTGTGCCTCGGTCTCCACGGCCCTCGTGGCTCAGGGCCTGCGCAGGGGCCACCAGGGCACCATCACAGGAAGGGTGCCCCAAGGCTGCAAGGACCCGGGGTGCAGCTCTGGCCTGGCCCAGGCAGCACTGGGAGGCCTCGGGGGCAGGGAGCAGTGGGCATCTGGGGGTGCCCAGAGCTGCTCAGCCTCTGGGAGGTGCTGTTCCCAGCCCGGTCCCCGAGGGTGACCTTCCCCAAGGGTCAGTCGAGGAGGGTCAGTCTAGGGCTGGGGGCTCCAGAGTGTTGGTAGTGCACAGACACCCGGGGTGCTGCCGGGAAGTGGAGGGGTGGCGGGGCTGCCTGTGCCCTCACAAGGCGCCCCCGGCCCCTGAACCCCTCCACAGACGCGTCGTGGACCAGGACCCGGCTCTGCCCGCCCACATGCTTCTGCTCGGCCACGGGGACACGGGCTCCCTGACCACGGCCTCGCAGCGGTTCTACCACGTTCTGCACGTCGCCACCTCCGCCGGCGAGCACGAGAAGGTGGTCCAGGTACCTGCTCTGCCCTCCCGCCAGCATTGCCTGGTGCCCTGTGCCCCACGGGAGTGGGCAGCGAACAGGAGACGCTGAGGGGCTGAGCAGGAGGGGGTGGGAGTGGGGGTGGTGGGGACCGGGCGCCAGGGAGGCCGGGGAGGGCCAGAGGGCACAGGGGGCCGGGAGGGGAGGGGAGGGGAGGGGAGAGGGGGTGTCTGACCCAGGGATCGGTGGGTGGGGGTGGGGCCTCTGCCACCCTCTGGCCGGGGAGGGGCTGGGTTCTGGTGGGAGCATGCGGGTGGGGTGGGCTTTTGTCCTGAGCAGGGGTAGAGGTCCCCAGCACCCCCGCCTCCCCCTGGGGAAGCCTGGCCTAAGCCCCCTCTTGACTCTAAGCCGCTTTGGATTAGCGGCTGGGGATCCTGACCAATCCGGAAATCCACAGGGTGGAGGTGCTGTGTGGGGTAGCAGCCCACGTGGGGGGAGTGAGGCTCCGCGCCCTGTTCTTGTGGAGGGGGCTGGGGCTGGGCCCCTCTGGCTCCTGGAGGCCGCGGGGCGGTTCTCCCCTTGTCTTGGGGTCTTCGTCCCGCTGGGTGGGCGGCTCGGGGAGCACCCTCCAGCCCCCCACGGCCGCGGCGCTCGCTCGCTGGTGTTTGCCGTTGCCCCCAGACCTGGGCTTGGTGGCCACGGGACTGAGGCCTGCCCACCGCCACAGGGCCTGTTCGACAACTTCCTGCGCCTGCGCCTGCGGGACTCCAGCCTGGGCGCCGTGTGCTCCGCCCTCGACTGGCTGGCCTTCGACGACCTGCTGGCTCAGGCCGCCCACCACAGCCAGAGCTTCCAGCTGCTGCGCTACCTGCCCTTCCTGCCCGTGGCCTTCCACGTGCTCTTCGCGCGCAGCCACGTGCCGAGGATCAGCTTCCCCAGCAGCCAGCAGGAGGTGCCCACCCCACCCTCTCCCCAGCCAGGGTCTGGCCCTGGGGTCCTGGCCCCGAGGTCCCGGCAACCCTGCCTGGTTCCCCCCCGCCCCAGGCCCAGAACCGGATCCTCCAGACGAGGACCCTGATCCAGACGCTGGTGTCGGGCCTGGCGCCGGCCATGCGCAGCCGGGCTGCGCCCCAGGCCCTCGTCCTGGACGCCCTCTGCCTGCTCCTGGACATCCTCGCGCCCAAGCTGCGCCCCGTGAGTGCCGCCCACGAGGGAGGGCTGGGGCTCCCGGGGACGGGCCCTGCCGTGCTCAGCCTCCCGCCTGCCGCCCCACCCAGGTGAGCACACAGCTGTATGGAGCCCGTGAGAAGCAGCAGCTGGCCAGCCTGGTGGGCACCATGCTCGCCTACAGCCTCACCTACCGCCAGGAGCGCACGCCCGACGGGCAGTACATCTACCGGCTGGAGCCGTGAGTCCCGCGCCTAGTGGGGCCTGGCCGGGGGGCTGTGCGAGGGGGCCAGGCCCGCGCTGGGCCGGGAGTCTGGACGTGTGTCCTTATTACGTGGGTGTCCAGGAGTGGTCAGGCCCAGTGTGGCCTGGGCTCAGGTATGACTGTGAGGCCGGGTCACTGCCAGCCCCCCAGGTTGGGTGTAGCCCCGGACCTGTTTTGGTGCAGAGCCTCTCCCAGCCTTACGCCCCCCAGGAGCAGTGCCCAGAGGCCCCAAGCTGGGTGGCCCCATGAGTGACTGGCGCTGCCAGGGCTCTGTCTCCCACCCTGCAATGGTTGTGGGGGGCGGGGACACAGCGCAGCCCAGGAGCCATGGCCTGAGGTTCTGCTGCCCCACCTGTAGCAGGGTCCACCTGTCATCTTATTCTTGTCCTGCGTCCCTGGGTGGGTTCTGTCGCCACCCCCACTACAGTTGGGGAAACTGAGGCTCGAGACATTCAAGCCCTGGCTGGGGCAGCACCAAGACTCAGCCCCGCACGACAGCTTTCTCGCTGTGGCGTTTGGGGTTTGCACGCCAGGTGGGTCCCCGGCCCAGCCCTGCTGACCGGGCGCCCTGGCGTCCTGCCTCCCTGCCCCGAGCAGGAACGTGGAGGACGTCTGCCGCTTCCCGGAGCTGCCTGCCCGCAAGCCCCTCACCTACCAGGCCAAGCAGCTCATCGCCCGGGAGATTGAGGTGGAGAAGATGCGGCGGGCAGAGGCCGTGTCCCGGGCTGGGAACGGTCCCCAGGTGAGCCTCCCTGGGCTCTGGGAACAGAGGGGCCCATGGGCAGGGTCTGGGCTGGACGCTGTCCCCGCTCTGGCCTTGCCCAGCCAGCGCTCCCTGGGTCCTGCTCCCTACAGGCGGACCGGAGCCCCGGGGGACCTGAGGGTCCGCCAGGAGGCAGTGGGGAGAAAGACGGGCGCCGGCCTGCTCTGCACAACCACGAGCAGCGGCTGGAGCACATCATGAGAGCCGTCCGGGAGGAGCAGGTGCAGGGGCAGGGCTGGGGCAGCCGTGGAGGAGGGGGCCAGGGCTGCTATGGGTGGGGCCGTTGGCTGAGAGGTGGGGCTGGCTCCGAGCCCTGAGGGCTGTCTGTCCTGAAGGTCTGGTTCCCTCCACCTAGCATGATGGTATTCCACCTGGGCCTCAGTTTCCCGTCTGGGCAGGAGAGTGGTCTTGATGGGGAACAGGTGTCTGTGAGGTGGTGGGGGACGTGGGGGTGCTGGCCTGGGCAGGGTCAGGAAAAGCTCCCAGCCGTGCTTGGGGCCCTCCCCCCTGGGGATGGCCCCTGGGTCCTCCCGTCTGGTACCAGGGGCCTCACGGGGTCCGTCTCGCGAGCCTCACGGGCCCCTTCTCCCCGCCAGCCCGAGAGGGACTTCTTTGGACGTGTGGTCGTGAGGAGTGCGGCAGCCCCGAGGGCAGGTGTGTGCAGGGGGCTGGGGGGCCCTGGGGGGCTGGGGCTGGGCCAGGGAGCAACCAGGTGTCCCCCGCAGAGGACGCGGCCCTGGAGAAGGACGCGGTGGAGCGGCGCATAGGCACGGCGGTGGGCAGGAGCGAGGTCTGGTTCCGCTTCAACGAGGGCGTCTCCAACGCCGTGCGGCGCACCCTGTACGTCAGGGACCTGCTGTAGCCCCGGCCCGGCCGGCCCCACGGGGCCTGCCGTTACCTCCATAGAGACGCACGAAACACAGAGCCCCGGAGAGTTTTATAAACGCGGCGCCTTTACAGACGTGCTCTCCACAGTCTCCAGTCGGCGGGCGGGCGGGCGGGCGGCCTCACAGGATGGCGCACTTGCCCTTCTCCACCCAGGGGTTGTTCTTCATCAGGTCGGGGTTCAGGAAGGGGTCCTTGGGGATCCCGTCCTCGATCCACTTGAGGAGCCTGCAGGCGGCGGGCAGGGAGGGAGGTGGGTGGGCCATGGCACCTGCCAGGCTGGGCGTGGGCGCGGCTCATGCAAACGAGCATCCAGCGGCAAATGGCATGCAAATCCCGCGCGGGGCACTCACTCGGGGATGGTCTTGGAGGACATCTCCCTCTTGAAGGCCAGCTGGTACTTGAGGCTCTCCACCTCCTTCTTCATCTGGGGCACGTCCCACTCCTCCATGGCGTCGGGGGCTTCGGAAGTGGCCAGCCTGCCGCTGGAGGGCAGGGAGGAAGCAGCAGTGCCAGGGGCGGCCCCCAGGCGTCCCCTCCCCACTGGCCTGAGTCCCCCGGACCAAGCGATGGAGGAAGTCTGACCACTGCCCAGGCAGGTCACCAGGGCCAGGGCCAGAGCACGGTCCCAAGAGGCCCTGCTAATGAGGCCCCACAGGCCTCCTCTACCCCTTGGGGCCAGTTAGTTGCCAGGAACTTTCCACCTTAGCGCTTTGCCCCCTGCCCCCAGAGTCCCAGGTCCAGCTCTGGATTGGAGCGGGATGGGACCCCGCCCCGGGAGACAGCAGCACTGGGCACACAGTACAGGGGGCCCTGGGACCCCCCAGCCCTCCCACCCTGCACTGAGGCCCACTCCCAGCTCTTGGTCGCAGATGGTAACCAAACCAGGTGGGCTGGGACCTCCCCGGCCTCCCGTGGGCCTCTGCTTTGCATGGGCAAAGCCCACTCAGAGTCGGCCCTGGGGCCGGGGGATTTGGCCGAAATTTGCATCCCTGGTGGAGTGGGGGCGTGCACTGAGGATGCCAGGGGGCCTGGGCTGTGGGTGGCCCCGATGCCCAGTGCCTTCCTGGGAGCTGCCCCATCCTGACTTTCCGAGCGTGAGCCAGCCTGGCAAAGCCACAGGTTGAGGGTTCTCAGAACACCTGCCAGCGGGAGCAAGTGGGAGGGGGTGCCCTGCAGCTCCCTCCCCAGCCCACTCTGGGGGCCCAGGAGTCCCTTGCTGTACCCCGGGGAGGTTGGAAGACCGACTGGATTCCTCAACCTTGAGGGGGGCGGGGGCTGGCATGGGGCCTGGGGGCTCTTGGTCTCAGAGTCTCTATCCCCCCAGGGCTGTAGCTGCGCTGGGCGTGCCCAGGGCCTGGTGATGGTGGGACCCCAGTCGGTGACACTGGCAGGACCAGGAGGGGTCGTGGGAGAGTCCCCCAGGAGCAGGGGTGACAGCCCAGGGAGTAGGGCTGGTCTCCGTGGGGACCGTGCCGGGGACTCCCTCCCAGAGCCCCCAAGTTCCAGCGCCCCCATCCGCATGCGGACAGCCACGTGGGCGCGGGTCCAGCTGCGGGCTGGGGGCGTTGGTTGCCCTGCCCACAGCCTCCGCCGCCGCCTCTGGCCCTACCTGTGCGCAGCTGCTGCCACCGCCGCCGCCAGAGCCCCGCCGCCCGCGCGCCCCGCGGACGCCCCCGGCCACGGCGCACGGCGCACTCGGCAGGCACTGCGGGCGGCGCGCACGGCGCACAGACGCGGCTCCTCCGCGCGCCGCCTGCCCGCCGCACTCGGGCTCCTCCCGCTTTCCGGACACGACGGACAGCCGCCCTTGCTGCTGCGGGGGTTGGGTGAGCCCGCGGGACTGACCCGTGCAAGTCCTGGGTCTCGGTTTCCTCCTGGCTACGAGGGGCCTGACTTACCTTGGGAGGTGACAGTGAAGGGAAAGTAATGGCAAGGGCCAAGGGCCAGCGAGGTGACAGCCAGGGCCAAGTGATGTGCAGTGAGTTACTGGCAGGTGCCTGGCCCGCTCCTGCCGCCCGGAGCCCTGGCACCGCCCCTGCCCCCCTCCTCGGGGCTGGGCTGACCCCAGAGACCGGCCCTGCCTGGCGCAGGCTGCCAGCTGCTGCTGGTCTCGCCCAGTGGGTGGGACGTGTGGCCAGGGGACAGTGTGGGGCTGGGGGATTGGCTCTCGCACTGGGCAGAGGGGTGGTTCCCTCAACCGAGGTGGTGGGTTCCTGGCCGGTGTCATGATGCCTGTCCAGATGGCCCTCAGCTGGTCAAACTGTCCCCTGGCCCAGGAGTCCCCTCTGGTCAGAGCCATCCCCATCCTCCAGTGTCCCAGGACCCTTTGCTGGGGTCTGGGGTCTTTGCAGCCCACTTGGTGCGAGGCATCAAGGGCAGGCCAGGTGGTGTGCCTCAGTGGGCCCAGATGTGAGCTTTTTCCTACCATGGAGCCTGGGCTTCTGCAGGATGGCTCCTGCTCTGGCCCTGTCCTCATTCCCTGCCCAGCAGTGGGCAGGCTGCCTGGGGTGGGGGGAGGTGCTGCAGTTCCCCAGGCTGCCCTGAGCAGGGAATGGCTGAGGGGGTGGCCTGAGGTTCCCCCCACGCTGTGCCCACGAATGGTGGCTGCAGAACACGCTGTCCAGGGAGCTGAGTGCCAGGGCCCCAGGGCAGGGGTTCCCTCCTCAGCCACCGCCCTCCTCAGCCCTGCCTGAGGTCAAAAGCCCTGCAGTGGGGCCGCTGTGGACACTTGCCCCGCGGTCCCCCCAGGGCAGGAGCCACCCCGTGTTCTTCAGACGTGTTTCCTGATGTCTCCTCCCGACTGTCCCCCCCCCCCCCCCGTGGGCTCCTGGGGAAGCTGTGCCCTGGGGACCGTTGGGTGACGCACGCGGCAGGCTGCATCCCGGGCAGGGGCCCCCAGGCAGCAACGTCGGCCTCACGGGGCGGCAGGGCCCGGCTCCCCAGATGCGGCCCCCCACAAAGGCGCCCCCGCCCCGCCTGGCCCTTGGCAGGTGCTCCAGGGACCTCCCGTGGGCTGGGGCCTGCGAGCTGGTCACTCTGTCCCCCAGGTCACACGGGACCTCCCAGGGCCCCTGCCCAGCCCGCCCAGCAGTGATGGTGCCCAGGCCCCTCACGTCAGCAACAGGCTACGTCCCTGCTGCGGTTCAGTGAAACGGGGTCACCGCACCCCCCGGGGTCCCGACGCGCTCTGCACACAGCTGGGTCAGGAGACACTTCTGGAACTGGGGCACATTAGGGGAGGATTATTTTTATTATGGATTTAGGGGGGTTGGAGCAGCTTAGCGCCAAGAGCGCCAGCCCCCCTCAGGGCAGATGCCACTCCCGGGGGGCGGGGTGGACCCTTCTCCCGTGGGCCCCAGCTGCCCTGCCTGGCCCCTTGTGCACCGGCATCCAGGCTGAGGGGCGGCTCTCCCGTGTCGGGGGGCAACCCGCAGGCCCCACTCTGCCCCGGGGGAGCGACGTTTTGCCCCAGATGCCCCCATGCTCGGGAGGGGAGGAGACCCCACGAAGACCCCCTCACTCACTGGGGCAGCAGTGTGGTTTGGACAGCTGGGGGTCTGCTGGCCCTGGGGACCCGCAGTGCCACCGTGGCCGGCTGGCTGCCCTGGCCGGGAAGGGCAGATGTGTGCGCCCGGCTGTGTTGCTGAGGCCCCGGATTCTGGTCGCTTGCAGTCCTGGGGCCCATCCATGGAGGGTGCTCAAGCTCTGTCCAGCATGGCCAGTGTCCCCAAGGAGGCAGGACACAGAGTGGGACTCGGGCTGTGGGGACCCAGTGTCTGCCCCAGTGCTCAGGAGAGCAGTGGACTGATGTGGGCCCATGCGGTTGGTGCGGGCGGGCGGCCGTGCAGGGGCAGTGGGGGTGGGGGACAGGCCTGAGTCTGCCCCGGGGCCACCTCTGCAGTGTTTCCAGTCTCTGGTCACAGGCGGACCCTCAGGGCCCGCGTGCTGAGCAGGCAGCTGCAGTGACCTTTGCTCCCACAGGAGGGGCTGCGGGACCCCCATGCTTGGTCAGATAGGACCTGAGGACCCCTAACTCCTCACCTTCCTACAGAGGCTAGACTTGAAAATCCCCAAAATGCATTCAGGCCCAGGGGGACCCGGGTGGGTCACAGACATGACCTGCTGCAGCGATTCCCACCGGGAGGACTTTGGGGAAGGAACGACCACCTCTCCTCCCACTGCCCGACCGACCGCCTTGCAGACGTCCTGTGGTGGGTCCCCGGTGACAGGCAGCTCCTTTCCGAATCAGGCCACTAATTGGGGCACTGGGCGAGAACACGCAGGGCTCCTTCCACTGGCCTAGAAACGGCTGCCCCAGGCCCGAGCCCCTGACTGCAGGGCTGTGGGCCTCAGAGCCAAGCCCACGGCCTGCAGGGCAGCATATGTGGCGGGGTCCCCTCATGCTGCTTCTAGGGCTCAGTCCAAACATGGCACAGGGGTGCCGTGACCCCTTCTACCCCTGCATGGTCTCCGGAGGGCAAGGCAGGGCCGGGACAGGCGTGTGGCTGTCTGAGTAGGTGAGGGAGATGGTGCCCGCTGACCCCGAGGAAACCGAGGGACAGAGCACCGGGCTGGGCCCAGGCAGAGGAGCTGGGCCGCCCACTCTCCACCCAGCAGCCCCTGAGCTCTGCCTGAGGGAGTGCTCGGGCCACCCCAAGGGGCCGAAGCCGCCACCTCCCTACAGCCTTGAGTCTATGATACCAGGCCAGCCCGCTGGGTCTGTGAGGCCCTTTCCCTGAGGCCTGCGGACAGGCAGCCTGGGGCGGGGACAGCTGGCCCCTTCCGTCCCTGCAAACAAGGCCGCAGAGGCCAGCACGGGCACTGGGGGAGACGTCAAGGAAAACTCAGTTTTACCAAGGTGAGCAGAGCAAGCGGAAACTGGTTGGCTTTTATGTAATCTTTGGAAGTTCCAGAATGATTTTCAAAAAAGTTTGCACTCTTAGGCTCAAAAGTAGGAAACAGAGCAGATCATGGCGAGGAGGCACAGGGGAGCAGCCCTCATCCACGCTTCACTTCCGTGTGAAATGGCACTGTTGGTGCATCCATGGCAAACTACTCTGCCGTGCCAGGGTTTATCTGGCTAACTATGTTTATCCTGAACAGCCCGAGGTGGCGGGTCGTTACCATCACGCTTAGAAGAACCTCGGCCATCTTCTGAATACTCCTCGTAACTGTGACACAGGCAGCAGGCGCCGGCGCCCAGAGCCCCACCTCGGCCTGAGAACCAAGGCCAGCTCATCCCCTGAGACGACGCCCCCGCCCGCCTGTGCCCCGTGGACACAGAGACAGCTCACTCCTGGGGGCCGCGCGAGGGGAGCCCCTGCAAACAGAGCCACCTGGGCCTGGCGGCAGGTGGAGCCGCACTCGCTCTGCCCAGAGCACCACGGAAGGAAGGCGCAGGCTTTCCACGCCAGCCACGGAGTTGCGCAGTGGACGGTGGCTCGGCCTGTCCAAGGTCCGTGGGGGCAGATGGGAGAACAGGCCGCGCACCCCTCGCAGGGGCGTTGGCTCCGGCGGCCTCCCCTCCGCGCACACGGACACATGCTCTGTGGGGACGGGGGTCCAGCGCTGCCGGAGGACAGCAGAGGCGGAGACGTGCTCCTCACCGCGCCAGGTGGGCCCATGGCTCCGCCAGGACGCAGGCCTGTCCCCAGAACTCACCCGCCACGAACCTCGGGACGCGCCGTGCGCCCAGGCTGGCCTTGCAGGGCCCGGAGGGTCGCTCCCGGCCCATCAGCGCCCTTGGTTCTGCCGTGTGGGGCGGCCGAGCGGCCACTCCCGGGGCAGGGCCTCACCCAGCCCCCGAGCTCCTCCGTCTGACTGGCGGGCGGGCCTGAGGAGCCACTACACGCCAGAGCTGCCCCTGGGCCGACCAGGAGGCCTGTGCAGACGAGGCCACTCGCTGGGGCCACGCCACCCCCACACGGGAGGGGGACCCGCATGGCCAAGGGCTAGTGTCCCCTGCCCACTCCCAGCCCAGGTGACCATGACCTCCAGGTGGCGGCTCACTAATCGGCCAGGTTTCCTGCCACCACACGGGACAGAAAGGTGCCAATGGCCACTGTTCCTGGTGGCTGATGCTCACAGGGCTCAAGGGGGCCATGCCATCCACCCAACCAAGGGGCGGTGCCCAGCACCCCATATGACCCCCACAACAGACACACGAACCCCAAAAAGAGGGCCAGAGGCAGGGTCAGGTTGCTGTGTGTCTGTTGTCCTCAGGCTGGGGCACAGCCCTGGGGCCTCGGCTGCCCCAGGCCCGAGCCCCTGACTGCAGGGCTGTGGGCCTCAGAGCCAAGCCCACGGCCTGGCTGTGCCATGGGGTCACGGCACCCCTGTGCCATGTTTGGACTGAGTCTGGGCTGGGTCTCGGGCGTGTCCGGCAGGAGCCTGGGAGCCCTGCAGAGGCCTTTGCTCCTGGTCTCCCACCGCCCGTCTGATCACCAGCCCTGAGGCAGCACCAGGTCCCCGCAGTGGTGACGGAGGAGAATCCATGTGTGTGGAGATGGGAGACATCCCGAGACAGCCGGTGAGTGTGGGTGTGAGAGTGTGTCCGGGGCGTGGGGAGGACAGGGTGGCCCACCCAACACAGCCTGTCCCTAGACCTGGAGCACCGCTAGGCCCAAGGTTCCAGGTGCTGGGCTTGGGCGGCCCTCACCACGGACTGCTGCAGTGGCCTTGGTGCCCACCGGTCTCTGGAGGAGCGCGTGGGACAGGCGGCTTCCCTCGGATGTTGCTGGGTCCATGCCTTCCCCCGTGGCCCAGCCACCGCGATGCAGCAGCCCAGGGTCCGTGGGGGCCTTGGTGTCTGGCAGCAGCGCCAGCCAGGGCTGAGGCAGCGCCACTGCCAACGCGGTGGGGAGGCTCTGCTGTGGGAAGGCCCCGATCCCCGCCCCAGGCACCCGGCCTCGGAGGGGTGCACGGGACTCAGGGAGCCCTGAGGAGGGCACTGTGTCCCCACAAATGCACTGTTTGACGTTTGACATGACCTGCGAGACACAGGACGCAGGTGATGCAGCTGTCACCTGCGTGCCACCACGGCCATGTCTCCGGAGGAGGGACGCAGGTCACAGAGGCCAGCCCCTTCCTTACCCAGCAGGTGTCGGTGGGTTCCCCACACCCATACACAAGGCAGGAGAGAGGACTGTCAGACGCGTGAGGAAGAACCCAGCAGGGGCAGAGCTCAGGGCTCAACTCTCAGCCCAGCTGACCGGCCGCCCTCTGCTCCCGAGGCTGGAAGCCAGGCTGGCACCCGGCACCAGCTCAGGGCTGTGAGCAGGAGCCCCAGAGACCAAAGGAGCCGGGTGATGACCACGGAGCCTGACCACCGCTAAGGGACGCCCCCTGGCCACCCAAGGACGCACTGCCCTGGGCCTGGGGCCCAGGCCTCTGGATGCTGGCCAGAGAGGCCCTGGGGCTTCTTCCAGTGTCCGCCTTTGTTGTGGGCACTGCAGTGACACGGAGACAGCCGAGTCCAGCACTTGATCTGGGCGTGGGGGACACCTAGCCTTCCTGTTGTCCGGGGCCGCACACACTCACTGTCCTCACTCAGCAGATGTACCTGAAACCTGTGCTCCTCTTTGAGGAAATTTAGCCTCAGCATAACCAGTTCCTTGGGAGGGGCATAGGGTCCACAGTCAGCTCCTCTGGTGATGGGCGTGTGGCCCTGGAGCAAAAGCCCACTAGCAACGGGGAGAGCGGTCACTGTGACTCGAGCCACACTCAACCCAGGCACAGCGGCAGCGCTGGTGACACCGACCGGGCTCTGGCCAGTGGAAGCACCGCCTCACTCTCGTCTGCCCCAAACACAAAAGGGCGGGAAAAACTAGGGGACCTAGGCCGACTGTTACAAATTTTCCCTTGAGGCAGGAGTTTTGAAAATCCTCTACTAGACCCACGACTGAGGACCGGGGCTGACCCACGTCACAAAGAACACCAAGGCCAAGTGAAGGTTTCTGGCACCCACTGTGATGGCACTTCACATAACTGTGGTTATGGTAAAAGCATTTGTAAATGACAAAAGTCCAAAAACACATACCCACGATGAAAACTGTCACATGAAATGGAGAGGGTTTAATGTCTATACCCCTGAGCGGCAAGTCAAGAGGTGGCGCTGTGAGGGCCTTCCAGCAGCTTCCAGGCCAGCCAAGGCCCCTCATGGGGGCCCAGGCAGGCAGCGGGGGGCCACAGCCACCCGTGTGGGGGTGTAGCTTCCTGCAGGAAGGCCCCCGCAAACTCGTGTGAGTGGAACGGCAGTGTCGGGGCTGAGACAGAGTGCGAACCCTTCTGTACGAGGTCACCACCAGCCCAGAGTCCTCGTCAGGGACTGCTTCATATTTCCTCCCCTCTAAGCCCAGACTGGCTGGCTATGAGAAAAGGACTCTTCTTCCTCTGGGGCTACCCCACCGCCGATGACACACAGGTGACATCCTCTGCCCTCTAGACACCTTTGATAGCTGCCTCTCCGGCAATGGCTATTGGAGGTCTCCAAGTTCCCTCTGAAGCGCTGCGTGTCACACGGCGCCAGGGGAGCCACCCTCCGCTCTCCCCCTCGGACAATCCTTCCTCTAGGCCGGCATTTCCCACCCCCTCGGCACTCAGACCACCCACTTCTCTCTGGCTCCAGTTCCACCGTCCTGGGAGCTACTAGGACCTCCAGCAGTAGGATCTTCCAGATCCAACGGCCAGAGTTATCTTTTCAAAATATGATCGTTCCCCCCAGTTTAAACCCTCAAAAGGCTTCTTGATGTGCCCAGGAAGAAGCCCACACTCTGTCCCATGGCCCCTGCCCTGCCAGCTCCCTGCTCCCTCTGCCACAGGCCTTTGCAACCCCCGTCCCCTCTCTTCACGATTCTCCCGCCTTTTTGTTTTTCCGAGACAGACTCACTCTATTGCTGGGGCTAGAGTGCCTTGGTGTCAGCCTAGTTCACAGCAACCTCAAACTCCTGGGCTCAAGCAATCCTTCTGCCTCAGTCTCCTGAGTAGCTGGGACTACAGGCCTGCACCACCATGCCCGGCTAATTTTTTCTATATATTTTTAGTTGGCCACATAATTTCTTTCTATTTTTAGTAGAGGCTGGGTCTCCCTCTTGCTCAGCCTGGTCTCAAACTCCTGACCTTAAGCGATCCTCCCGCCTTGGCCTCCCATAGTGCTAGGATTACAGGCGTGAGCCACGGCACCTGGCCCCCAGCCTTTTACTTTTAATAGGTCTGGGGTCCGAGCTGAGCCCCCTCACGTGTGTGTAGTTTGCAGCAGTGGAGTCTGGTGTCCCGGATGGAGTCTGTTGTACCCTCGGCGATTTCTCATCCCTCACCCCACAGGCGCCTATTCCCAGTCCCCAGTGCCTTTGGCCAGAGCTTGGCTCCCGCTCCTCTTTTCCCCAGGGATCAGGGCGACCCTCCCCGCGGGGGCCCCTCCCTGGCTCTCCCGATTAGGCAGGACCCCCGGGCGGGGCCTCAGGTGCCCCTGAGCTTCTGCCGCCAGGTGTGCGGGCGCACGCGGGCTCCGGCCGGCGCCTCAATTCCCCCTGCGCCTGGCGTCTTTGGAGACACGGACGGCTAAGGTGCTGCACAGGCTCTGCCCCTCACGCTGACCCGCGTCACAGGTAAGGAAACTGAGGCAGGGAAGGGGAAGGGCTGGCCTCAGGCTACGTGCGGGACCGCAGCGGGGCCGTCGAGACGTCCCTCAGACCACCGAGGCCCCAGGCTGGCCTGCTCGGCTAGTGCCTCGCCACCGCGCCTTCAACTTTTCCATCTCCTGAGGCGCCTCGCCTGCCTACTTCCGCCTTGGGAAACCATTTCCGGGTCAAAGTCGGAGGGGACGGGGCGGGCAGAAGGGCCGCCTGCGCGGCGCAGCCATCTTGGAGTCGGGCAGCGGCGACGCAGGCTGCGGCCGTGTCCCTGGCGGCCATGTTGGAACCGGGCACAGAGGGCTAAACGGGCGGCTGTGGACCTGGCGGTAATCAGTCGCGGTCACGGACACGGCGCCGTGCGCACGAGCCACGCGCCGCTCTCAGTTGTCTGCAGCGTCAGGACTGTGAAATGTCCCGATGACGGAAAGCCGCAGGCCCTGCGGAGTCAGATGGCGGGGAGGAGGCCCGACCCTTTTGGTCGGTTCGTCATCTGTACCTGCCCGTCACCTGCCCCGTCACCTGCCCGTCCGTCCCGGAACGCCGTGGTCCCCGCACCCGTGAGGTCTCGGGGGCGGGCGCCGGTGCGCAGACGGGTCCGCGGACGGACGGGGATTCCCTGGGAACCGGCTGAGCGGCCGCGGGGGCCAGGAGTGGGGCCGGCGGGCGGCGGGCTCGGCCGGGTCGAGGCTGGGGACCGGGCGGAGCGGGTGACGCGGGCAGGCGGCTCCTCCCCGCCCCTCAGGCCGGGCCCGGGGGTCCCCCGCTTGTCCGGGCCGGGAACCCGCGGGGATGTGGGCAGCCTGGGGGCGTGTCCCGCCCTGGCCACCGTGCGACTCCTCCCCATCAACAGATCCAGAGAATTGTCAGGAGACACAATGACAACAAATTTAAAGATTTTTTTTTTTTTTTTTTTTGAGACAGAGTCTCACTCTGTTGTCCAGGCTAGAGTGAGTGCTGTGGCGTCAGCCTAGCTCACAGCAACCTCAAACTCCTGGGCTCAAGCAATCCTGCTGCCTCAGCCTCCCGAGTAGCTGGGACGACAGGCATGTGCCACCATGACCGGCTAATTTTTTCTATATATATTAGTTGGCCAATTAATTTCTTTCTATTTATAGTGGAGACTGGGTCTCGCTCTTGCTCAGGCTGGTTTCGAACTCCTGACCTCGAGCAATCCGCCTGCCTTGGCCTCCCAGAGTGCTAGGATTACGGGCTTGAGCCACCGTGCCCGGCCAATTTAAAGATCTTGATGGGTTTTATTTGTGATTCTAACATCAGGCAAGACTCTACGGACAGAGAAGGGCTGGCAAAAGCAGACTCGGAGACCCTGACGTGACTGGTCATCCCAGAGTTGCTGTCCTGGCGTGGGTCAGAGCAGGGACGTCCCGACCTAGCACTGGCTGCCTGAGATTGGCCGTTCATTGGCTCGGAAGGTCAGACAGGCAACTTAGTTTTGCTCTGGTGACACGGAACTTCAGCACAATCAAGTCTGGTCTGGCCTGTGGGGCCTGGAGCAGGTGCTGGGTCTACACTAGTGACCTCCAAAAAGTTTTATTTAACAGGATGCAGGGAGGGAGGGAAACTCCAGGGATGTGCAGAGAGGGGCTGCGGGGGTCGTGTGGGCAGGAAGGGGCTCCTCGCGTGCCCTGAGAAAGGCCAAGGAGATGCAGGGAGATTTCCCCATTAGTTTTGTCCATGGAGCGTGTCTCTGGGATGCCCAATTCTAGACCCCCTGGGTCCCTGGACCTTTAGGGTTAGCAGAGGCTTTTTTTTTTTTTTTTTGAGACAGCGTCTCGCTTTGTTGCCCAGGCTAGAGTGAGTGCCGTGGCATCAGCCTAGCTCACAGCAACCTCAAACTCCTGGGCTCAAGCAATCCTTCTGCCTCAGCCTCCCAAGTAGCTGGGACTACAGGCATGCGCCACCATGCCCAGCTAATTTTTTCTATATATATTAGTTGGCCAATTAATTTCTTTCTATTTATAGTAGAGACGGGGTCTTGCTCTTGCTCAGGCTGGTTTCGAACTCCTGACCTCGAGCAATCCGCCCGCCTCGGCCTCTCATAGTGCTAGGATTACAGGCGTGAGCCACCGCACCCAGCCTTAGCAGAGGCTTTGACGGGCATCCAGTGCCAAGGAGGGGTGTGGGGCAGGTTAGGGGGATTCACCCACCCCATATTGCCTCTTTTCAAAGCAGTGGATTCTTTTCTCTCCTCCTAAAAGACTATTCTAGAAACCTAGTGGCAGAGTCCCCACAGCAGCTGAGTCTTTCCGAGCGACACTTTGGAAGGTCTGTCTGAGCGCAGGAGCACTTACGGGTGAGGGTCGGCAGAGCTTATCATTCAGCAGGACTCAGTGGAAGTTCAGACGTGTCAGGACGGGCACCTGTGGCTCCAACACTGACCTGGGGTCGTGTGACCACAGATTTTTTTTCTTTTGAGACAGGGTCTCACTCTGTCACCCAGGCTGGCGGGAGTGCAGTGGTGCCATCACAGCTGACTGCAGCCTTGAACTCCTGGGTTCAAGTGATCCTCCTGCCTCAGCCTCCTGAGTAGCTGGGACTACAGGTGCCACCACCACACCCGGCTAATATTTTTTCCTTATTTTTTGTAGAGACGGGGTCTTGATATGTTGCCCAGGCTGGCCTTGAACTCCTGGGCTCAAGTGATCCTCCCTGGGCCTCCCAGAGTGCTGGGACTACAGGTGTGAGCCCCCCCTGGCCGTGACAACAGAGTTGCAGTTAAGGACTCTGCTGTGAGAAACGTCCATGACTTCCCCAGGGGAGTAGCAGCCTCTGTGTTGGGTACCTGCGTGGGTGTCCCCTGCATCCATTAAGCCTGAACCTGGGGAGGGTTGGAAGGGGCAGGGCTGACCCGACCCGGAGGACGCGGACAAGGCCAGCAGCCCCTTCCACGATGGGCTCAGGAGAGCAACCAGCAGCCTGGCTGCGTGGGGCCCACGAGTGAAGGAACAGCTGAGCGGGATGCCATGTTGGGCAACTGGGCTGCCGCGTGTCTGTGGGGGAGCACAGGGAAGCCCCCAATGGTACCATAGGGGGATCCAGGGGTGCAGGGTGGGAGCCAGGGGCTGCCCAGGAGATGCTCTGGGTGCAGCCTGGACCCCGGGAGCCCCCAGGCCCCGCCCAGCTGAGGGCCACGAATCCCTCCCTTGCACCCTGCGGGGGCACCAGGCCTTCCCGTCACTGTCCTAGCCGCGCTGGAGACCGGTGGCTCTCAGGGAGGTGGTCTGGCACCCCAGGGGACACCAGCCAATGTCTGGAGACGTTTTGGGTGTCACAGCTGGGGCTGCCATAGGCGTCTGGTCAATGGGGTGCAGGGGTGCTGGTGGCGGCACTTGGGGGACGGCCCCCCACAGCACGGCCAGCCCCAGATGCCAGCAGTGCCTGGGGATGCCCCTGCTGCACTCGGTGGACCCGGGTCCCCACCCCCCCTCGTGTCAGGCGTGGGCCATCCCTCCTAGGTTCTCCTGGCCATCTGTGCTGGGCGCCCTACTCCGGGCCCCTGCCGTCCCCACCATCACCACTGGGGGGAGCCGAAGGCCCATGTGATCGCCTCTCCGGTTCCGGAAGGATCCTCCAACACGGGGCCGGGACAGTTGCGGGCGCCCAGCTCCCAGACTCTGGGCCCAGCACCCCTCGCTCCTAGGATGCAGGAACCTGGTTTTCGTGGGTGGCGCCTAGTGTCACTATCAGACCTGCAGAGGGAGGAATTTCAACATGTTACTTTTTCACTTAAAAAGATAACAATACATCCAAGGCACACAAACGTCACGTCTTGATGAAAAGCGGCTCCATCTCCCTGTGAAATGCTTAGTGGCAGAAGGGGGCCTCGCTCCACCCTCACACACCTGTCTGCACTCCCCTCTACGGCCCTGGGGCCTCCGGAACATCCCACCCGGGCTTTCCAGAGAACGGGAAGCAAACTGGCTCTGAGCGGTACCACGAAAACAGTCGTGGCTTCGCGGCCCCGGGAAGGTGTCTGGGACCCGTTGGGAGGGCAGCGGCGGATGCTGCAGTCGCGGCACGCCGGTTCGCCGCTCCTTCCTGTTCTGGTTGAAGACGGGAAGATGGGACAGAAGCTGTGAATGCGGTCACGGTCACTACGTTCAGGTCGCCCAGTCCAGATCCTGTGGGAGCCCCCAGGACACCGATCCCCGCAGGCAGGTGGGGGCGGCGGCTGAGCGGGAGCCCCCGTCCCGGTTCCGAGTGTCGCGTGTCGTTCCCCAGGGCCGGGCCGGACCGCCTGGAGGGCTGAGGTCCCTGGGGGTCTGCAGGACACGAGTTATGGAGACTCGCTCCTGTCACCTGCCATTTGGGAAACGCCGTGGATTCGTGGCGCCGAGCAGACAGCTCAGCGTCCCCTCCGCCCGCTCAGCCCCTCCGACCGCTGGCCCCGTCCCCGCAGCCCCGAGCCGGGACACCACAGTGTCAGCTGGAGCCGCGCTTTACCAGGGCTTGTTTGGTTGTGCCCACAGCCTTTCCCACAAGGTCCCCTCCGGGCTGTGACAGTTCCCCAGACTCTTCTTGGTTGTGACTATCGCGGAGGTTTTGAGGGGGGCTGGGTGGGGATTTCGTAGAAGTCTCTCAACTGGGGTTTGTCCTGCTCTTCGCAGGGTTAGGCGGTCCCGCCTCTCGTGCAGGTGCCTGCGCCACAACAGTGCGGGGGGCGGGGGGAGAGGGGGAAGTGGGAGTGGCCCTGAGCCGGGGGCCTCGTGGGTTGGGCCTGGAAGCCGAGCACAGAGCTGGGCTGAGGGAGATGGGGGTCCCCAGAGAGGGCTGAGCACCGGGTGGGGTGCAGAAGCCCCCCACACACACCTGCTGCGCCCCCTTGCTGAGGGCAGGGGCTGGGAACCAGGTGCACCTGGTGGGAGCACCTCTCGGGGAGCACCTGTACAGCCCCTCCTCCAGGCTTGGATGTCACCTTGGGGAGCCGAGGATCTGTTTTGGCAAGGGCTCTCTGTCTCTGGTGGCCTCTCTGCCCAGGCCTCAGCCTGGTCCCCCACAACCTGGCAGGCACCCCCTGCCCTGTCCCCGCTGGGGCGGCTCTTTGAGGAGGTCTGAGGGAGAGGCGCGTTCAGGCCACCTTTCCCCAGGACCCCCTCTGGCTTTTGGAGGGCTCCTTCCTGGTCGCTGGGGGTTCCTCGTGCTCCTGCCTCCTCCCCCTCAAGGGGCTGCTTTTACGTGGTTTACCCCTTGGGGTCCAGAGGAGGGTTTGGGGACCCCGGTTCTGTGCCGCCTGGCGGGACAGAGCTGCAGGCGGGGCGGAGGGTGGTTTAGCCAACAACGGTGGCTCTGTTCACAGCCCGAGGGTCTGGGAGCATTGGCTTCTGCCAAGGGCGGATGGATGGATGGGCGTGTGAGGTGCACAGTGGGGCCTGGCAGACGCCGGGGGGTGTGGGGGGCAGGTGGTCGGGGCTGGGCAGGAGGCGAGGAAGGGCTGGCAAGACCGGAGCCCTCTGGCCCCACCCTGGCCATCCCCGCCTGGGCCCTCCTGCCTGCCCCTGGTGATGACTGGTTTGAGCAAAAGCCTGTTCCTCCCCTAGAAAAAGCGCATTTGGTTCCACTCTCCCCTGACACGTCTTAAGCTGAGTGACGGCGGAGTCGCCTGGCTTTTAATAGACGTTCTTAACGAGGCCCTGTTCCCCTCGGTTCCGCAGACGCAGGCTGACGGGTAGTTTTACACATCCCATCTGCAGGGCCCGCGGCCGGGGCAGCCCCATGTGGCCTGCGAGGGATGTGACGGCCGTGTTCCTTGCTGCCTTTGGTGAAAGTGTCTCTGGACCCTCCTCTGTCTGCTTGCAGCTTCCTGCCGACCTCAGCCCATCTGCGCCCCTGCCCCGGCCTCCCCAGCCAGGTTTCATCTAGCGCTTAAAGCAGGAGAGGGCAGCCCTGCTCCGAGGAACTGAACTTTCTTGGTTCATCTCCGGAAAAGTAAGCCAGAGGTGGAGCCGGCGTCTCTGGACTGCTTCAGGCGTGGATGCTCCAACAGACCAGAACTTCCTATGTCAACAGTGCTCGCCCATTCCTGCCTCCCCAGGCTCAGGGGAGCTTTTGCTGTTCAGGACACAGCTGCCCCGTTCACTGCCTGGGGATCAGAGCTCGCTACATAAGGGACAGGAAGGAAGCAAGGCTGCCCCTGCCGCCCAAGCGCCCACGAGCTGGCTGCACCCTGGTCTCGGGGACAGGGCTTCCTCTGAAGCCAGACCCACGGCCCAGGTTCACACTCTGGTGGTCTCACCTCCTAGCAATGTGGTTTTAGCCTCTCTGTGCCCTGGTCCCCTCACTGGTGAACTGGGGCCAATGGCTCCCACCCCACAGGGTGTGAGGACTGGAGGATGCCTGGAGAGGCTAATGGTCATCAAACTAAGTGTCAGCTGGAGATGATGAGGGTGGTTGGTGACAGTGATGGTGACAGTGATGGTGATGATGGTGATGGTGATGATGGTGATGATGATGGTGGTGATGGTGATAATGATAGTGATGATGATGGCATGGATGGAGATGAAGACTAGGTGATAGTGATGGTGGTGATGATGGTAGTGATGATGGTGATGATGATGATGGCATGGATGGTGGTTAAAGACTAGGTGATGGTGATGGTGGCGATGATGGTGATGATGATGGCATGGATGGTGGTGAAGACTAGGTGATGGTGACAGTGGTGATGGTGATGATGATGGTGATGATGATGGCATGGATGGTGGTGAAGACTAGGTGATGGTGACGGTGGTGATGATGGTGATGGTGACGGTGGTGATGATGGTGATGGTGACAGTGGTGATGATGGTGATGATGATGGTGCTGATGGTGATGATGACGGTGATGGTGATGGTGATGATGATGGTGTGGATGGTGGTGAAGACTAGGTGATGGTGACAGTGGTGATGATGGTGATTATGATGGTGATGATGGTGGTGATGATGGTGATGATAGTGATGATGATGGTGTGGATGGTGGTGAAGACTAGGTGATGGTGACGGTGGCTATGATGGTGATGATGATGATGGTGTGGACGGCGATGATGTGTGGGCCTCACTGTCTTAGCTACACCTGGTCCAGGAGTTGTTGCCACCTGCCTGGCCACAGCCGGAGGATGCCAGATGCTGTCTCGCAAAGCCACGTGACTGGGCACAGAATACACATGGGGCCGTAATGTTATACTGTTCCATTTCACCTTCTTGGAGTCATTTTCCTTAAATGAGAAAATAGACATATAAAGGAACATGCTCGTGGGTGCCACTTAGAAACAAACTGTGTGTACACTCCAGCAACGCGGATGGTGTGGAGGATGAGGGCTGAGTTAGGGAAGGGCTTGCCTGCGGGTCTCCTCTGTGCCCCAGGGCTTGTTAAATGACAAGACCTCCGGGCCACACGCGTCTCCAAGCACAGGTCCTTTGCAGAAAGTTAACGGTACTTGCGTTTGCATCTTTGGAGCGTGGGGAGGGAATTTATTCCTCGGAATGCAGGAGGAAGGAACTCTGATCGGTTATTGTTCACAGCAACGGACGGGATGCCGTGAGCGCAGCCTGGTGGCTCTGAGGGTGTAGCCGGGAGAGGCCGGCGGGCGGGGGGGCGCAGCCAGCCCGCAGGAAACAATCGGCCCTATGGCTTCCGCCAGAGGATGTTGTTGTGGCCTTGGCTTCACACAGCCTGACCTGCGGGTTGAGCCTGGCCTGGGGGAGGCCTCCCCTGCCTCAGCGCTGTGGGTTCTTCTGGGGTGAGGCCCACTGGGGCTCCTGCCTGCACCCCTTCTCCCCTTAGCTCCCTCCTCACGCGGGAGACCCAGCGGCTCTTGAAAGATCTGCCGGTACCTGGTCTTGGCAGGGACGCAGCCCTGGAGCAGTGTCCCTGGGGGACACGGTTACAGCCCTGGGTGACGGGTCAGTGTGTCATGCAAAGGGCCCAGGGGGACCATAACATGCCACCCAAGCTCTGCCACTTTGGCGTAAGGCTTGCTCTGAGCGGAAGGCAAGTGAGATGGACAGATGCAGAGAAAAGGCTTCTCAGAGCTTCTCTTACCTGAGTGAAAGCAGAAACATCTCTTCCTCAGGGAGGGTCTGTTCCCAGAAGAGTGAATCTGACAAAACCTGCCCCAATTCCCTTTTCTGGAGGAACTTTATGGCCCAGAAGGAGATGAAATACCACCACCCCTACACCATCACAAACCTGCTCAGCTCTCTATTGCCCCCTAAACACCCATCAGTTTTTTTAAATTTTATTTATTTATTTATTTATTTTTTGAGACAGAGTCTCGCTTTGTTGCCCGGGCTAGAGTGAGTGCCGTGGCGTCAGCCTAGCTCACAGCAACCTCGGACTCCTGGGTTGGAGCAATCCTCCTGCCTCAGCCTCCCGAGTAGCTGGGACTACAGGCATGCGCCACCATGCCCGGCTAAGTTTTTCTATATAATTTCTTTCTATTTTTAGTAGAGACGGGGTCTCGCTCTTGCTCAGGCTGGTTTCCAACTCCTGACTTGAGCGATCCTCCCGCCTCGGACTCCCAGAGTGCTAGGATTACAGGCTTGAGCCAAACCCATCTGTCTTTCCTAAAGAAACCTATTTGTTCTTCCATAAGAAGCCTTTTCTCCCTGCTCCCTTTCCCTGCTAATAGGTATATAAGCCTCCAGTTCTAACTATTTGCTGAGCCAGCTGCTTCCCCCCAGGTGCTTGCTAATAAACTTTTTTCTCCTATGAACCTTTCTTTTCTCAGTTTAATTCGCAGGCTGTGGTCACTGAGCTTAAGAGGATAGAGGAAAAGCTTTCTCCTCCCCCAAACCCTCCTTTATCACAGAGGTTCTCCAACTTGGACAGACGTGGCGGGTGGGAGTCGGCTGCCCAGACTCTCTGCGGCCATCACCTGCGTGGCTCCCCCTGTATGGCTCCCCCTGTGTGGCTCCCCCTACATGGCTCCCCCTACATGGCTCCCCCCTGCACGGCTCCCCCTGTGTGGCCCCCCTGCATGGCCCCCCCTCCATGGCTCCCCCTGTGTGGCTCCCCCTACATGGCTCCCCCTACATGGCTCCCCCCTGCATGGCTCCCCCTGTGTGGCCCCCCTGCACGGCTCCCCCTGTGTGGCCCCCCTGCACGGCCCCCCGTCCATGGCTCCCCCCGTGTGGCTCCCCCTGCATGGCTCCCCCCTGCACGGCTCCCCCCTGCGTGGCTCGCCCCAGCGTGGCTCCCCCTGTGTGGCTCCCCCTGCATGGCTCCCCCTGCACGGCTCCCCCCTGGACGGCTCCCCCTGCATGGCTCCCCCTGTGTGGCCCCCCT
>VSMD01002316.1:0-15563 GCA_008750895.1 Mirza zaza | reverse complement strand
ATCGTTTCAGCTCAGGAGTTCAAGACCAGCCTGAGCAAGAGCGAGACCCCATCTCTACTATAAATAGAAAGAAATTAATTGGCCAACTAAAATATATATAGAAAAAATTAACCAGGCATGGTGGCGCATGCCTGTAGTCCCAGCTACTCGGGAGGCTGAGGCAGCAGGATTGCTTGAGCCCAGGAGTTTGAGGTTGCTGTGAGCTAGGCTGACGCCACTGCACTCACTCTAGCCTGGGCAATAAAGTGAGACTCTGTCTCAAAAAAAAAAAAAAAACATCATATGTACGCCATAAATATATGCAACTATAATGGACCCATAGTAATTAAAAATAATTTAAGGCTGGGTGCAGTGGCTCACGCCTATAATCCTAGCACTCTGGGAGGCCAAGGCGGGTGGATCATTTGAGCTCAGGAGTTCGAGATCAGCCTGAGTAAGAGCGAGATGCCGTCTCTACTAAAAAAACAGAAAGAAATTAGCTGGACAACTAAAAATATATAGAAAAAATTAGCCAGGCATGGTGGCACATGCCTGTAGTCCCAGCTACTCAGGAGGCTGAGGCAGAAGGATTGCTTGAGCCCAGGAGTTAGAGGTTGCTGTGAGCTAGGCTGATGCCACGACACTCTAGCCCGGGCAACAGAGTGAGACTCTGTCNGGCAGAAGGATTGCTTGAGCCCAGGAGTTAGAGGTTGCTGTGAGCTAGGCTGATGCCACGACACTCTAGCCCGGGCAACAGAGTGAGACTCTGTCTAAAAAAAAAAAAAAAAAAGTGCTATGAGAGCATAGAATATAAAGAAGCTAATTCTGTCAAAGGAAATTAGAAAGGAAAGAAAGAGGAGGTGTCATTGAAATTTTCTTTTTTTTTGAGACAGAGTCTCGCTTTGTTGCCCAGGCTAGAGTGAGTGCCGTGGCATCAGCCTTGCTCACAGCAACCTCAATCTCCTGGGCTCAAGCAATCCTCCTGCCTCAGCCTCCCGAGTAGCTGGGACTACAGGCATGTGCCACCATGCCCGGCTAATTTTTTCTATATATATATTAGTTGCCAATTAATTTCTTTCTATTTATGATAGAGACGGGGTCTCACTCTTGCTGAGGCTGGTTTTGAACTCCTGACCTCGAGCAATTCACCCTCCTCAGCCTCCCAGAGTGCTAGGATTACAGGCATGAGCCACCGTGCCCGGGCTGCAATTTTCTTAATTGAGACAAGGTCCTGCCATATTGCCCAGGCTGGTCTTGAAATCCTGGGCCCAGAGGATCCTGGATCCTCATCCAACACTCTAGTTTCTTGAGTAGCAGGGACTTCAGGGGATCTCTGCTGTGCCTGTTTAAATTAGGCTTTGGAAAAGGAAGATGGGATGTATGATGCAGGCAGAGGAAACAGCATGGACAAAGGCCATATTCTGGAAGTTTAATGTAGTAGGATACGTTTGTGTTTGTGGGGGGGAGGTAGGAGAGGGATAGCAAGGGAAGAGGCTGTTAATCTCTACTAAGGCTGAAAGAGTTTGAATTTTAGCCTCTAGGCAATCGGGAATAGTCATTTATTTAAAGCAGAGATATTTGTTCTTTAAGAAGATAATGTGGGAGGATATGCTGGTTTTCAGAGGCATTTTTTTTTTTGAGATGGAATTTAATGCCTGATTGGAAATGATTTCATCATCTTTAATACTGTTCACTCATTTATATTTTGCCATGTTTCAGAATTGACTTAGGGTTTTACGAGGGTCTGTAATATATAAGACAAGATAACTCAAATGTGAGCCCAGAGAAAAAGAAAACAAGGGGACAAAGTGAAGTCAAGAGTAAGGCTAAAATGCAGATCATAATGCTCTACTTCTGCTCCAGGTGGACTGTACATTGGACTCTCAGATGTCCAATACAATGCAGGAAAAAAGGCTATTTACACAGGTCATTGCATCTATAAGTTAATCAAGCAATTGCTAGGCAGACATACTGGACAGCCATTCTTGAAAACTAACATAACACAGTATCCTCAATTATGTTATTACAATAAATGCAAAAATAAGATTTATAGAGTGGTTTCTCAAATCATAAAATTGTTGTCATTGCACAGTACAACAACGAGGTACAGAAAAAACAATTCTGTAGAGGCAAATGTGACACAGTACCCAGTTTTTTGCTGGATTAGTTGATACAGAGGTCAAGGGTATGGACTGTTCTTCAAAGAGGAACAGACTTTAAAACTCGATCTCAGCCAGACACAGAAAGACAAATATGGTATGACAAATATAGTATCTTACTTATATGTGGAATCTAAAAAAGTTAAACTCAGAAATAGTAGAATGGTTGTTGCCAGGGGCTGGGAGATGGGGGAAATATGGCAATATTAATCAAAGGGTACAAACTTTCAGTTATAAAATAAACACATTCTGGGCATCTAATGTACAGCATGGTTGGTAGTGGATGTGCTAATTTGATTGTGATAATCATTACACATATATCATGTTATACATCTTGAATGCATACAATATTTGTCAACTAAATATTTCTAACATAAAAATGAAAATAAACTAAAAACAAACTTTGATCTCATTGGCAAATATTGTCATAGTCATAGAAAATATATATTCTGAATGTTCTGGAACAGTTTAGTATAAAGTTCATTTTTTACAAAATATATGAAGTATTTAATCTTTGTAAAAATTTTTAAATACAGAAATCTATAAATCAGTAAAAATTCTTGTTAGACAATGGCTCTTTGGTTTAGGAAAGAACAATCACTTTGAATGGAGATGGGTACCTTAGGCTTGATTATGTAATCCACTGGGACTGAGACACTGCCTGCCTTCCCTTCTTTCTGGTTTCCTGTAACAGTGTTGTTGTTGTTGTTTTTTCCTGCAGGGAAAGAATGTATTACCTTTCCTCTTCCAGGGAGGGATTCTTGATCCCTGGCAGTTAACAGGGAATTAAAGAGGTTTCCTTATTTGAAGCTAAAATTAAAGCAGCTTGAATAGTTTTCCCATTGTATACACAATGAAAGCGAGCTAGAGCAAGTCCCAAAATTGGGGTCACATTCACATCTCACCTTGCCAAACCTAGAGAACACACTAGAAGTAACCTGTGGTATGATCCACAATCTATTGTCTATAAAGCAGCTGTAAAGAGCCCTTTTAAAATAAAGGGGGTAGAGAGGGCAAGGGCAATATACATAACCTTAACATTTGTACCCTCATAATATGCTGAAAAAAAATTACAAATCAGATCATGTCGCTGCTCTGTTTAAAATAAAATGCAATCGTCTTATCATGGCCTCCAAGGCCTCCAAAATTTGGACTCTGTCTGCCTCTCAGACCTTATCTTCTATATTGCATGCCTCACTCTCTACATTCCAACCATACTGACCTTGGCTTTCCTCTTTTCTTCAAAATAATGAAGCCAATTCTTACCTCAAGGTCTTTCATGTGCTGTTCTTTCTGCCTGAAATGTTTTACTCCAGATATCCACATAGTAGAATCAATATAACTTGCTGGTCAAATCAGTTGTAGTAGTCCAGGTGAGAGAAGATAGTAGTGTGAACTAGGAAGGAGGCAGTGGAGGTTGGAGAAGAACAGCTGGAATTCATATGTATTAAGAGATGGGACTGGCAGGACTTGGAAAGTGTTGGTATGGACAGAGTAAGGGAGACACAAAGTTAAGGGTGAGTCCTATGGGTTCTTTTGCTTGGGTAATCGGATGAATGGTGTGCTATTTAACAACAACAACAAAAAGGAACACAGAAAGTGGAACAGATTTTGAGAGGAAGATGTTGAATTTGGTTTTGGACATGTCAAGTTTGAAGAGCTCTTAAGAGATCAGCTTCAAATAGGAAAAGCAGCAATTCTTCCATCAAACAAGAAGAGGCAAGGGAGGATAAATGCACATGATATAAGCAGGTTTGTTGATTTAGTGGTGGGAAGTTGAGTTTCCTTTGATGTCTTCTAATTTCTGTTTTCTCTGTGAAGCAGGATATGAGGTCATCTGTTGAAAGACAGTAGGAATAGGTCAAAGGCAAGGTTTGAGGAATGTGGAAAAGGCTCCTATTATGGGTTGAATTGTGTCCCCCCAAAGGATATGTTGAAATCCTAACCCTTGGTACCTGTGAATATGATCTTATTTGAAAATAGGATCTTTGCAAATATAATCACGTTAAGATAAGATAATAATATAATCATTAGGGTAGATTCTATTCAATATGACTGGAGTGCAATTAGAAGAGAAGACACAGGGAGAACGCCATGTAATGACAAAGCAGACATTGGAGTTATGCAGCTGCAAGCTAAGAAATGCCAGGGATTGCTGACAATCTCCAGAAGCTAGGAAGCGGCAAGGAAGGATCTTCCCCCATAGCCTACAGATAGGACATAGCCTGCCAATACCTTGATTTCAAACTCCTAGCCTTCATAACTGTAGGACAATAAATTTGCATTATTTTAAGGCACCTAGTTTGTGGTATTTTGTTATGGCAGCCCTAAAAATCTAACACAGTTACAATGATAGTTTTGGAGAAGGGGGAAACAGAGTTCAACTTAATAAAGGTTGGAAACCATATTTAGTGGTAACAATATGTCCTTTGCATGATTTTCTTTAATAGTAGTTAAGAATCTATTGGACAGTTCCCAGCTATTCAGGAGGCTGAGGCAGAAGGATTGCTTGAGCTCAGAAGTTTGAGGTTGCTGTGAGCTAGGATGATGCCACAGCATTCTAGCCTGGGCAACAGAGTGAGACTCTGTCTCAAAAAAAAGAATCTATTGGACAGTATCTTACATGTAAAACAAAATTGAGATGCAGGCATGGAATAAATGGACAATTGCAGGGTTAAGGTCTTTCTAGGTGGGCAAGATAAAAAGATATTTGAGCAAGGGAGTTAATATTGGCAAGAGAGCAATTAATAGACCATGTGGTCTGAGCTAGCTAGGAGAAGTAAAGAAAGGGTTAACAGTCTATAAAGAAAAGAGAGAAAAAGCATGGAAGTCTCGATGGTATAAAATGACAGGTGTACTAGACGTAATGAATCAAAACTGAAAGAATAGGATGGTGAGAACACAGAATGGCATACATTAAAAATTTTAGAATTAAAACAATTCTGGCACTGAGGTCCAAAAATTAGCCCTGGGAATTTGTGGCTGGAGACTTCATAGACATGGACTCATCTGGTATGTGGCTTCCTGTGACTGACTTCTTTCACTTAAATAATGTTTTGGAGGAGGATTGTCCATGTTGAGCATGTATTGGGACTTCATTTCTTTTCACTGCTGAATAATGATCTATTGTCTGGAATAAGCCATATTTTATTCATCTTTTCATTAGTTGATTGATATTTGGCTTGTTCCCATTTTTTGGCTGTTATGAATAATGCTATGATGAACATTTATATACAAGTTTTTGTGTGGACATATATTTTCATTTCTTTTGGATATGTACCTAGTAATAGAATTGCTGAATCATATGGTAACTTTATGTTTAACATTCTGAGGAACAGCCAGACTGTTTTTCAAAGCAGCTGCACCATTTTACACTTCAACTAACAATATATAATATGAGGCGTCCGGTTTCTCCACACCCTTGCCATCACTTTGTCTGCTTGAATGTAGTCGTTTAGTAGATGTGAAATGTTATCTCATTGTACGTAAATGTGTGCTGTGTATGTGTTTTGCATCTTCCTGATGACTAATGATGTTGATTATCTTTTCATTTGCTTAGTGAGTATTTGTATATCTTCTTTGGAGAAATGTCTATTCAAATCCTTTAAATTTTTTTTTTTTTTAATTTTTAGAGATGAAGTCTCACTCTGTTGCCCAGGCTGAAGAGCAGTGACCAGATCATAGCTCAGTACAACCTGGAATGCCTGGGCTCAAGCTATCCTGTTACCTCAGCCTCCTGCATAGCTGGAACTGCAGGGGTATGCCACCACTCCTGGTTAATTTAATTTTATTATTTTTTTTGAGACAGAGTCTCACTCTGTTGCTCTGGCTAGACTGCCGTGGCATCAGCCAAGCTCACAGCAACCTCAAACTCCTGGGCTCAAGCAATCCTTCTGCCTCAGCCTCCTGAGTAGCTGGGACTACGGGCATGTGCCACCATGCCCTGCTAATTTTTTCTATCTATTTTTTAGCTGTCCAGCTAATTTTCTTTCTATTTTTAGTAGAGATGGGGTCTCACTCTTGCTCAAGTTAGTCTTGAACTCCTGAGCTCAAATGATCCACCTGCCTTGGCCTCCCAGAGTGCTAGGATTACTGGCATGTGCCTAGCCCACTCCTGGTTAATTAAAAAAAATTTTTTTGTAGAAACAGGGTCTCACTATGTTGCCCAAGCTGGTCTCTAACTCCTGACCTCAAGCAATCCTCCTGCCTCGGCCTCCTAAAGTGCTGGGATTACAGGCGTGAACCACAGTGCCCGGCCCTCCCATTTTTAATTGGGCGCTTATTTTCCCATTATTTTATTATTATTATTTTGAGACAGAGTCTTGCTTTGTTGCCCAGGCTAGAGTGAGTGCCATGGCGTTAGCCCAACTCACAGCAACCTCAAACTCCTGGGCTCAAGCAATCCTCCTGCCTCAGCCTCCCAAGTAGCTGGGACTACAGGCATGTGCCACCATGCCCGGCTAATTTTTTTTTTTTCTATATGTATTAGTTGGCCAATTAATTTCTTTCTCTTTATGGTAGAGATGGGGTCTCGCTCTTGCTCAGGCTGGTTTCAAACTCCTGGCCTTGAGCAATCTGCCCACCTCGGCCTCCCAGAGTGCTAGGATTACAGGTGTGAGCCACTGCACCCGGCCTGAAACACTCTTATAACTCAATAATGGGAGGCCGGGCGCGGTGGCTCACGCCTGTAATCCTAGCACTCTGGGAGGCCGAGGCGGGCGGATTGCTCAAGGTCAGGAGTTCGAAACCAGCCTGAGTGAGACTCCGTCTCTACTATAAAAAAAAAAGAAATTAATTGGCCAACTAATATATATATGTATAAAATTAGCTGGGCATGGTGGCACATGCCTGTAGTCCCAGCTACTCGGGAGGCTGAGGCAGCAGGATTGCTTGAGCCCAGGAGTTTGAGGTTGCTGTGAGCTAGGCTGACGCCACGGCACTCACTCTAGCCTGAGCAACGAAGCGAGACTCTGTCTCAAAAAAAAAAAAAAAAGAGTTTTTCATATTTTCTAGATACAAGTCCCTTATCAGATATATGATTTGAAAACATTTCACCTTTTTTGACAGTATCTTTTGCAACATAAAAGTTTAAAATTTTGGTGTAGTACAATTTATCTATTTTTTTTCTTTCGTCATGTGTGCTTTTAGTGCTCTTGATGTCATATCTAAAAAAGCTTTGCCTAACACAAGGTTATGAAGAATTACTCCTATGTTTTCTTCTAAGTTTTATAGATTAGCTCTTGCTTTTAGGTCCATGATTCATTTTTAGTTAATTTTCTTTTCTTTCTTTTTCTTTGAGACAGAGTCTCACTTTGTTGCCCAGGCTAGAGTGAGTGCCATGGCGTCAGCCTAGCTCACAGCAACCTCAAACTCCTGGGCTTGAGAGATCCTACTGCCCAGCCTCCTGAGTAGCTGGGACTACAGTCATGCGCCACCATGCCCCACTAATTTTTTCTATATATATTAGTTGGTCAATTAATTTCTTTTTGTTTTTAGTAGAGACAGGGTCTCTCTCTTGCTCAGGCTGGTTTTGAACTCCTGACCTTGAGCGATCCTCCTGCCTCAGCCTCCCAGAATGCCAGGATTATAGGCATGAGCCACCGCACCTAGCCCATTTTTAGTTAATTTTCAATATGGTGTAAGGTAGGAGTCCAACTTCATTATTTTTCATTGGTTTTTTATTTTATTTATTTATTTATTTATTTATTTTGAGGCGGAGTCTGTCTCTGTTGCCCAGGCTAGAGTGCAGTGACATCATCATAGCTCACTGCAACCTCCAACTTCTGGGCTCAAAAGATCCTCCTGACTCAGCCTCCCCAGTAGCTGGGAATACAGGCGCACATCACCACACCTGGCTAATTTTTTCCATTTTTTTTTTTTTAGTAGAGACTAGGTTTTACTCATGGTCAGGCTGGTCTAGAACTCCTGAGCTCAAGGGATCCCCTCGCCTCGGCCTTCCAGAGTCCTAGGATTACAGGTTTGAGCCACTGTGCCCAGCCCTTTATTTTTTTATTTTTATTATTTTATTTTATTTTATTTTATTTTTTGAGACAGAGTCTCACTGTGTTGCCCGGATTAGAGTGCTGTGGCATCATCCTAGCTCACAGCAACCTTAAACTCCTGGGCTCAAGCGATCCTCCTGCCTCAGCCTCCCAAGTAGCTGGGGCTATAGGCACATGCCACCATGTCCAGCTAATTTTTTTTTCTATTTTTTAGTTGTTTGGCTAATTTCTTTCTATTTATAGTAGAGACGGGGTCTCACTCTTGCTCAGGCTGGTCTTGAACTCCTGAGCTCAAACAATCTTCCCGCCTCGGCCTCCCAAAGTGCTAGGATTACAGGTGTGAGCCACCACAGCCTTATTTTTATGATTTTAGAAACAGAGTCCTGCTCTGTCACTCAGGCTAGAGTGTAGTGGCATCATCATAGCTTACTGCTACCTCGAACTCCTGGACTTAAGCCATCCTCCTGCCTGAGCACCCCCTGTAGTTGGAACTAAAGATATGTGCCATCACACCCTGCCCATTTTTCTATTTTTTGTAAAGATGGAGTCTCACTATGTTAAAACTATGGTTTTAAATTTCTGTGCCCAAGTGATCCTCCCTCCTCAGCCTCCAAAAGTGTTGGGATTACAGATGTGAGCCACCCTGCTCGGCCTCATCATCTTTCTAATAAAATTTGTGAATATGTATTATAAATCCACACCCAACTGTAAAGACTTTGAGAGTAAGGACCAAGTACTACTTCTTTGGGCTGGGCATGGTGCCTCATGCCTGTAATCCTAGTACTTCTTTGAATTTTTCCTAGAACCAATGAGTACTTTATTTTGCAGAAGAAGATTTTGAGGGTGAGATGGATGTTCTTATTTAAATTTTTAAGGTGAACTCATGTAGGTTTTTATTTTTTATTTATTTATTTATTTTTTTTGAGACAGAGTCTCACTTTGTTGCCCAGGCTAGAGTGAGTGCCGTGACATCAGCCTAGCTCACAGCAACCTCAAACTCCTGGGCTCAAGCAATCCTGCTGCCTCAGCCTCCCAAGTAGCTGGGATTACAGGCATGCACCACCATGCCCGGCTAATTTTTTCTATATATATTAGTTAGCCAATTAATTTCTTTCTATTTATAGTAGAGATGGGGTCTCGCTCTTGCTCAGGCTGGTCTCGAACTCCTGAGCTCAAACGATCCGCCCACCTCGGCCTCCCAGAGAGCTAGGATTACAGGCGTGAGCCACCGCGCCCGGCCTCTCATGTAGGTTTTTAAGGTACAAATTCAAACATGGCAAAAGGCATATATGGTGCAAAATATGTCTACTTTCCATACCGAACCTTCTCGTTCTTTAGTCTTCTTCCTCAGAATCAACAACCATACCATTACCAGTTTCTTATATATCCTTCCAGTGATTTTCTACATCTGTACTAGCACATACAAAATAGAATCCAAGGTTCATGGCCAAAAAGATCCCCCATGATCTGGTCCCTGGCCATCTTTGTCAAGCTCGTCTCCCCCATATCCTTTCTCGTTCATTTGGCTCCGTCATAAGGACCTCCTTGCTCTTCTTTGACAACACCAAGCATTCTCCCATATTGAAATTTTTGTACTTGCTGTTCTCTCTGTCTAGCATTTTCTTTTCCAAAATATTTACATGGGTCATTATCACTTCATTCTATTCACATTTCTGATCAAATTCAGCGAGACATTGCCTGATCACAGTATCTAAAACCCACCTTACCCTATCATTTTTTATTCTTATCCTGCTTAGCATTTACTATTACCTGACATTAGATTATATTTATTTGCCAATTGCTTGTTTCTCTCCACTGGAACATAAACTCCATGAAGGCAAGAACTTTGTTTTATTTTCTACTGTATCTGCAGCATTTGATCATGGTAAGTGCTCAGCAATTTTTTTTTTAAATGAATAAGTTTCCATGTGGGGCCTATAAAGAAATGTGGGAAATCTGAGGGATAGAGGCAGCATAAAAAGAAAGATGAAACTTAGAGAGGCAGAAGGAGCTTTGGGAGAATGGTGGAAACTGCTGGGGCTTCAGGCTGAGTGTTTGGGAGACAAGGAGCCCTGGCAGTGGAAAGAAGCTGAATGGCACTGGGGAGCCAAGGTTAAGAAAGAAGCATGGGCAGGAGCACTGTGAAATGCCCTGGAATCCATGGGCAAGAAAGTTGTCTACACTGCCAGCCTGTTCCCAGAAATTTCCTTCTACTTTCTGTCTTAACTGAAACCTGGCCTTACCTTTTGAATATTACTTCCCTTGCAACCCTGTCTGGGATGTTGCTTGTTACCATTCTATACCCTGTGTGTGTTAAGACTGGGAGTAGGAGTCTTTTTGCACTTGCTTTCCAATACCATTTTGAAGTCATTACTCCTCTACCTGCTGCTTTTCTAAGGCTCATGCTATATGTTCATGCTACTCCCAACCTGGTGAACGCTCTCTGTTTATCATAGATTTTGGTTTCAGACATAGAGTATACCTCTTTATTCCACATCTAGCCATTGCTCTGGGTAACTTAAATGTTTGTGCAGATGATCATCCTAAATCCTGGGCTCTCAAGTCTTTGAAGGCCTTTACTCCAGGGATTTTTCACTTGTACTTGTACTTGTTGTATTACAAGTACAAGTACTTTTTGGCCTCTTGGGAGGCAGAGACAGGAGGATTGATTGAGTCCAGGAATTTTAGGTTACAGTAAGATATGATCCGGCCACTGCACTCTAGCCTGGGTGACAGAGCAAGACTCTGTCACTAAAAAAAAAAAAAAGAACTACCATATGATCCAGAAGTCCCACTTACTAGGTGTTTATTCACAGGAAATGAAATCAGTACGGTGAACAAGTATCTGCATTCCTAAGTTCATTGCAGCATTATTCACAATAGCCAAGATATGGATTCAACCTAAGTGTCCATCAATTGATGAATGAACAAAGAAAACGTAGTTTATATACATAATGGAATACTATTCAGTCTTTAAAAAGAAGGAAATTCTGACATCTGTGACAACGTAGATGAATCTAGATGACATTATGTTAAGTGAAATAAGCCAGGAACAGAAAGTCAAATGCTGAATGTTATCACTTATATGTGGACTCTAAAAGAGTTGAATTCATAGAAGTAGAGAGTAGAATGGTGGTTACTGGGGGATGGGAAGAGTGCTGGGGAGATGTTGGTCAAAAGGATACAACATTTCAGATAGATAGGAGAAATAAGTTCAAGAGATCTACTGTACAACATGGTGATTATAGTTAATAAGAATGTATTATAGGCTGGGCGCGGTGGCTCAAGCCTGTAATCCTAGCTCTCTGGGAGGCCGAGGTGGGCGGATCGTTTGAACTCAGGAGTTCGAGACCAGCCTGAGCAAGAGCGAGACCCCATCTCTACTATAAATAGAAAGAAATTAATTGGCCAACTAATATATATAGAAAAAATTAGCCGGGCATGGTGGCGCATGCCTGTAGTCCCAGCTACTTGGGAGGCTGAGGCAGCAGGATTGCTTGAGCCCAGGAGTTTGAGGTTGCTGTGAGCTAGGCTGACGCCATGGCACTCACTCTAGCCTGGGCAATAAAGTGAGACTCTGTCTCAAAAAAAAAAAAAAAAAAGAATGTATTATATAATTGGAAATCACTTAGAGAGATTATAAGTGTTCTCACAACAAAAATGATAAATCTGTGAGATAATACATATGTTAATTAGCTTTATTTAGCCATTCCACAATGTATACATGTTTCAAAACATCATATTTTACATATGTACAATTTTTGTCAATTAATAAAAATTTTAAAAAAGCAAGGGTGCAGTGGCTCATGCCTATAATACCAGCTACTTGGGAGGCTGTGGCGGGAGGATTGATTGAGGATAGGAGTTGGAGACCAGCCTGGGCAACATACAGAGACCCTGTCTTCACAAAAAATGAAAAAAATGAGCCTGGTGGTGTGCACCTGTGGGAGGATTGCTTGAACCCAGTAGTTTGAGGCTGCAGTGAACTCTGGCCAAAAAAATAGCGAGTGTGAAGTCACTTCCCATGGCTAGCTCCTCCTCACCATATCTGTCACTTCCTTAGAGGCCTTCCCTGGTGCTACTGTTTAAAGTAGTTCCTCACGTTATTCTCTAGCTTAGCTGTTGGTTGTTTCCTTCACAGCACTTACCTCGGTTTTTATTTTTCCACTGGTTTGCTGGACTGTGCTATGCCTGCCCTACCAGTTTGAGAGCTCCAGGAAGCCAGGATCCACACCTGTCTCGTGTCCAGTACATAGCTAATACTCAGTGGGTCTTTGTTGAGTGAATGAAAAGGAAGATATCCTTCACCACCCTGCCCCTCTGCTCCCAGTCAACCCCCAGAGCATCTGCACGTTCTATACTTCTCTTGGGATACAATGGAAGAGGAATCCCCTACCAAGGCCATTTTCTCCCACTTTCCCGGTAAACTCCTTGCAACCTTGATTGTTTCTCCTGTGTTCTCGTCTTTACTATCCTTTCCTATCAATATTCAAAGATGTTCTCATTAAATAAACAACCAACCACAAACTCCCAAAGTTCTTTCCTCTACCAGCCTTTGGGTCGGTATGTGACGGCCTTCTTCCCTTGATTTCCAGAACTCTGCCATCTCCTGGGTTCCTCTTATCTCAGACTCCTTCTCAGGCTCTTTTTAAACATCAGGGTTTCCCAAGGTCCTGTTCTTTTGCACCTCCATTGAAAATGGGGCATATTCACTGAGTTGACTATCAACTCAATATCAGGGAAGGAGGAGCTGAGAAGGGAGCCGTAGGGATGAGGAGAGCAAGGGATATGAAAAGCCCCGAGGTGGGCGTGGAGGACTCCAGCCACTGTGACGCGAAGGCGAGGAGGAATGAGACAGCAGGGAGGCGCGCGCTGAGGCACAGCAGCCTCGCGCACTGCAGGGGAGGCGCGCGCGTGCGCGCAGCAGCCTCTGTGCGCCTGCGCCGCTCTCGCCCGCAGAGGAAGACGTAGTGAAGGGGTCGTGGCAGCGGGAACTCCGGAAGCTCGCCCTTCACCCGGAAATGGTTGTTAAGGAATATGGCGCTGCTGGTGCGAGTCCTTGTGAGTGAAGGAGTCATTTTCTATGGTCGCCCGTTGGGTCCCTTTTGGAGTCCAAGAGGGTGGGGGTGGGGCTGGGGCTGGGGGTGGGAGGAGGAACTGGAAGGAAGCGCAGGAGGGGAGCCTGTAGGATAGCTAGGCTGTGCGGCCGCCTTTCCACGGGGAAACTGAGGTAGCTTTTCAACTCTTCCTACCCCCGTTTTGGACTTGGCTTCCCCCTTTTTCGACGAGGGGCAGAATGACATCAGACCTTTATTTGATTTGATTTGCTTTTCCTCAGTCACCGCCTACAACTGTTTTCCCTCAGGGAGTAGAGCACATGGGGTACTGATTGGAGTTTCGGGAGCCCTGAGTTCTAGTTTATGGCTGTCATTGATGCACAGTGCGTAGTGTCTGGCATAGTATAGGTGTCCAATAAATGAAGTAAAGAAGGACTACTACATTTTTAGCACCCATATGTGAAACTACTGCACCTCTTGAGATTAAGTCCCAATCCTTCTAGCATACTCTTTCCTCTAGAAATTAAAGGATGAAGAAAGTGGTAGCAGAAAAAAAGTTTATGAGAATACAGAGCTTAGTTTTTAATCGTGGAGGGGCGGGAGAGTTTATAATTTTACCAGGTCTTAGTGAGACCCCGTCTCTACAAAAAGTAAAAGCATTAACTAGATGCGCTGGCCTGTGCCTCTAGTACCAGTTACGCGAAAGGCTGAGGCAGGTGGATCACTTGAGCCAAGAGTTCGAGGCTGTAGTGAGCTATGATGACAACACTCCAGCCTGGGCCACAGAGCAAGACCCTGTCTCAAAATTTTTTTTTTTTTTTTCAAAAACTGGGCCAAGGGCATTGTTTTTCATAGCAGATGTGGACGATTCCTGCCTTTGGGTATCTTTTGAGTTTTAATCTTTTTGTATATGGCTCACAGAGACCATGATTTTACCTCTTGTATTCCTTGCCAGCCTAGCAAAGTGCAGTACTCTCCATTGCTGCTCAATAAATATTTGTTTAAAGAATAGTTCCTAAAACCTACAGAAAGTTTCACTTGGTGAAGTATTTGTTGATTTCAGGACAGAACTTGATTCAGATCTGAGGACTGGGGAAATGGCAGATAGGATGTTCTAAATTATATAGTTTTTAAGATGGATATTTGGGGAAAAAGATGAAAAATTTATTGGGCTAGAGACCTGAAATGAACACCTTGATTTGTCTTGGAAGTTAGTGGTTGTCTCAGCTATCTTTTTTTTTTTTTTTTTTTGAGACAGAGTCTCACTTCTGTTGCCCAGGCTAGAGTGCTGTGGCATCAGCTTAGCTCATAGCAACCTCAAACTCCTGGGCTCAAGCGATCCTCCTGCCTCAGCCGCCTCAGTGGCTGAGACTATAGGCATGTGCCACCATGCCCGGCTAATTTTTATATATATATATTTTTTAGTTGGCCAATTAATTTCTTTCTATTTATAGTAGAGATGGGGTCTCGCTCTTGCTCAGGCTTGTCTTGAACTCCTGACCTTGAGCAATCCACCCGTCTGGGCCTCCCAGAGTGCTAAGATTATAGGTGTGAGCCACCGCACCCGGCCATCCCCTTCTTTTTAATTCAGCAATTATTTTGAGTGCCAGTACTTAACTGCATTCTAGGAATTATGCAGTGCTCTGAGCATGAAAAAAATAAATCTTACTCTCAAGTTTATAATTTAATAGGAGAGATAGAAAATAAAACCTAAAAAACCATGACTGCAGTAAAAATAATGAACATATTCATCACTCCCAAAAGTTTCTCTATACCCTTTTGCAATTATTTTCTCCTATTGCTCTCCCTTCCTCCCTCTCACCACTGATCAGGAGAAGACTTTTGTTGTTTCTTCTTTCTTTTTCTTTTTTTTTTTTTAGAGACAGGGTCTTGCTTTGTTGCCTAGGCTGGATTGCAATGGCGTGATCATAGCTCATTGTAACTTTGAGCTCCTGGGCTCAAGCAATTCTCCTGCCTCAGCCTCCTGAATAGCTGGGACTATAGGCATGTGCCAATGTGCCTGGCTAATTTTTTAAATTTTTTGGTAGATATAGGGTCTTGCTCTATTGTCCAGGTAATCTTAAACTTCTGGCCGGGCGCGGTGGCTCAAGCCTGTAATCCTAGCTCTCTGGGAGGCCGAGGTGGGCGGATCGTTTGAACTCAGGAGTTCGAGACCAGCCTGAGCAAGAGCGAGACCCCATCTCTACTATAAATAGAAAGAAATTAATTGGCCAACTAATATATATAGGAAAAAAAAATTAGCCGGGCATGGTGGCACATGCCTGTAGTCCCAGCTACTTGGGAGGCTGAGGCAGCAGGATTGCTTGAGCCCAGGAGTTTGAGGTTGCTGTGAGCTAGGCTGACGC
>VSMD01002303.1:0-17423 GCA_008750895.1 Mirza zaza | reverse complement strand
ATTTATTTTTGACCCGAAGCAGAAGACTGAGTCATATAGGCCTTTTTTCCCTCTCAAATAAAAAGATATAAGTATGGTTGACTTTTTAAGAGTATAACTCTGATTTTTAAATTATTCCAGAAGTTATGATATGTCAAGATACTCTTTTTATATAAAAAAAGATTGACGTTAAAACTTTTAGTTTTCATTTGCTTTATGTAGTGTATTAAACCTTATATGTTCAAACCTTTGAAATATTTTAATTTGTGAAAATTGATTGTTATTTCATTTGTTTAGTTTATGTAACATTTTGCCACAGATGCTTTTTAGGACTTCAGAGTTATATTGCTAAATTAAATAATATCTCTATGCTTTCGGGATTTTTAGTTATTTCTTGGCCTGTGGCCATATAACAACCTGTGCAAAGATTAGTAGGTGTAGTGTGCTAGCTTTATCCTTTCATCTCATCAGTCTCTAGGCCTATTTAGGATTTTATATCTTCCTTGTAGTTCGGCAGCCATCACATTTTGGTTTTGGCTTTCAGCAGTCAACTTTCAAAGATCTTTTGTTTTCTGACGGTTGAAGAAACTGGCTCAGTGTTCCTATTCTTAGACAATTATTTAATTGTTTACAGATAACTGAAACTATCTAGTAAGGGTTTCTATTATGAATTTCTATTATGTTTCTATTATGAATTTATTTTGTGGGAAGCTTGTCATGTGGAAATGACTGGTTGACATAATTCCTGATGATCGAAAAAATTGTTTTTAAACCAGAAAGCATCATAAAGCTCATTCTTTCTTTTCTGATTTTGCACTGCATGTTTTTTTCCTGTGTATTTTAACAAGTATCTTTCCTTTTTAAAAGTAAGAGATGGCATATTTAATGCTTGAGTTGGTATTGTTATAGCATGCTTAAAGAAAGGTGCTCTTTAGAAATTTTTTGCTTTTTCAACATAATATCAAGTATTATTTTGATAACTTGGGTAAGGATGAACCTATCTTAGACAATGAAGAGTTTGGAACTTCAAAAATGTATCCTCAGCCTTAATTAACCCCAGTGGAACAGTTTAGTGAAAAATATATTGAATTCTTAATGTAATATTTATACTTATTGGCTTATTTTGAGTAATATAAATGTTTCAGAATATCACCTTGATTAATTTAAACTTTTTAGTTCGTTTTCATTAGTGATTTTCCATGAGGGATACATTTCTAGCTTTATTAAGTAAGATAGTAGGAAAATATGATTTGGTTTCCACAGTTGGCTTTTAAGCCAACCTATCATCAACACATCTTTTCCATAAAGTTGGTTACACCTGGAACATGATGAAGTATAATTATTTCCTTACAGAATTGTTTAAAAACAGTCACATTAGGCCGGGCGCGGTGGCTCACGCCTGTAATCCTAGCTCTCTGGGAGGCCGAGGCGGGCGGATCGCTCAAGGTCAGGAGTTCGAAACCAGCCTGAGCGAGACCCCATCTCTACTAAAAATAGAAATAAACTAATTGACCAACTAAAAATATATATACAAAAAATTAGCCGGGCATGGTGGCGCATGCCTGTAGTCCCAGCTACTCGGGAGGCTGAGGCAGCAGGATTGCTTGAGCCCAGGAGTTTGAGGTTGCTGTGAGCTAGGCTGACACCACGGCACTCACTCTAGCCTGAGCAACAAAGTGAGACTCTGTCTCAAAAAAAAAAAAAAAAAAAAAAAAACAGTCACATTAAACTACTAATGTCCAACACTTACCGATCACTTACTGGATATAGACACTATTTTAAGTGTTTTACATCACTCTATGTTATAAATGTTCAAAATATGTTTCCCTTCCCTCCTCCTTCCTGTTTTCCTTCCCCTGCAGTGTCCCTTAAGACAGTAACTTTTAAGAAATAGTCCAAGTCAGAAATACTAGTACAGGTTGAGTATCCTTTATCCAAAAGGCTTGGGACCAGAAGTGTTTTAGATTTCAGATTTTTTCAGATTTTGGAATAGTTGCATACATACAATGGGACATCTTGGGAATGGAACCCAAGTCTAACCACAAAACTTACTTATATTTCATATACAACTTATACATATAGATTTCATACAATATTTTAAAATAATTTTGTGCATGATGCAAAGTTTGACCTGCATTTTGACTTTAACTCATCACATGAGATCAGGTGCAAAATTTTCCACTTGTGGTACCAGGTCGACGCTCAAAAAATTTCAGATTTTTTTTTTTATAATAGAACATTTCAGATTTCGGATCTCCAGATTATAGATGCTCAATCAGTAGCTTCCATTAAGGTTGTCCATTTAATTTACAGAGCAGTCTATGGGTAATAGGACGAATAGGAGAAAGAGATCATGAGACCTGAAGTGGTATTAGGAGGTAGACATGACAGGTTGCTGATTTAACATGGGTGAATGCCAGTCATAGCGGGAATCACAGGTGAATGACGGGGCCTGCTGCATTGAGTGGACTATGAGACACTTGAGGAAACAAGCAGAGAGAACATTGGGCTTCTAGAGAACCCAGCAAACAGCTTTGAGAACCTGCGCTGTAGAATTTAGAACAATAAGGCAAGTCAAACGAGGTCACAGAACCAGCAGGAGGATGAAAAACCGAACTTGAAAACAACAAGGATGAAAGTGACAGGTTGGCCTAGTGGTGGATGGACAAAAAGTCTGGCCTTAGATTTCCAAAGAATAAAGGAGAGAAACATATATTTTAAATAAATAGCTTCATACACAAGAGGATAAGTGCTGGCCATATCTTTGCATATATATGCTATATTACTTCATTTTTTAAAATTAGAGATGGGGTCTTGCTCTGTCTCCCAGTCTGGAGTGCAGTGGTATGATCATAGCTCACTGTAGTCTTGAACACCTGGGCTCAAGCAATCCTCCTGCCTCAGCCTTCTTAGTAGGTGGAACTACAGGTATGTGCCACCAAGCCTGGCTAATTTTTTTTTTTTATTGTTAAATGTTTTTGTAGAGATGGTATCTCTCTGTTGCCCAGGCTGGTCTCGAACTTCTGTCCTGAAGCGATCCTCCTGCTTCAGCCTCCCCAGTAGCTTAAATATGCTATATTACTTTGTATCTCATGTCAGATGATTTGACTGTCTTATTTGCATTTGTATGTAGTTATGTTTGACACACACACATATTCTCCAGCCAGGGGCAGGGGGTGCGAAGTTTAGTATGGGAACAGTTTGGAATTTGAAATCTGACAAGCCTGGATTTGAATCTCAGCTTTTATGTGGCCTTGAGCAAGCTATTTATCTGGTTTTTTTTGTTTTTTTGTTTTTTTTTTTTTTGATGTAGATTCTTGTTTGCAAGATGGAGATAGGAACACCCATGTCTGGAAAGGTTAAATGAGATAATATATGTAAAATATCAATAACAGTGTCTGGTACTCACTCAGGGCTAAACAAAAGTGAGTTACACTCCCAAGGAGAGGACAAGAGAATGGTTTTCTCCTTTCTATGGAAAGGATAGAAACTATAAATAGAAGAAACACAACTGGGGGGCTAAAACCTCTATTCATAAGAGAGAGACCATAATTTGTGTTCATTAAAAAATGTAAATTGCTTAGGAGAAATGTTAGCAGTTTAAGATTATGTGGTCAGTTAAATAGTAAAACACATTTCAAAATGTATGTTACTTAAGGGTTCCATTCAAAAATTATGTTCTATATATTTGCTAAGTATAGCGATTCATCTGTATTTTAAAGATATATATTACTAGACTTACACATTCAATTATTAAAAGTTCAGTCTTTCTCACTGTGAAATTTTAAAGCATTTGTATAATGATGGTCTTTTAAAACCTCGCTACTCATTATAGCAATTGAATCATTGAAGAGATGTTCTTTTTTGTTTTGTACAATGTTATTGAGCCTTATCTTTTTGACATAGGACTTTTTACTATTTTATAACTGTTTCTTTCATTTTTTAATAAGAAATTTATTTAAAACATATTTTAAAATTAGAAGAGCAGAACCAGCATGTTAGTTTTAAAAACACAGTTCCTTATCATGTCTAAAGACTATTAAGAAATAGTCTTTTTAAATTTTTTAAAGCTAATATTGTCATTCTACTTTTTTACTTTGATGAGTGTGATCCAAGAAAACATTCATGGGATATGTCTTAATATTTTTTTCTGATTTCAAGGAATAAATATATTATCTAAAAATTTCTAATTTCTAAATTATCTAAAAATTTCTAATTTCTCTTCTTATGAGAATGCTTTGTTGCCTATATAGTGTTACATAATTAGTTAAATGTTAAATGAGTATGCTTCATCATTTCTGAATAATACACTATAAGTGATAACAAAATTTTCTCGTTATATGATGACCAAAGAAATGTCAGTGGTTTAACCAAAAATAAAATGGGTCTTGAATTTCTTTTGATTAGTTAATCATTGTAAGGGTTTATAAACTATGTTCCTCATGGATATCCACATTTTTAGATAATATGTGATTTGTACAGCCATTCTTAAATAGTTGAAACTTAACAAGAATTTCAAATTTCTGTGCTTGGTAGAAATAAAATAAATATGAGACATGGTAAATATTTGTTTTTGAATCTCTTATATAATGTAAACAAATGTCACTAAAATAGTACTTTATGTTTTGGGGTTCTTCCATGTTAAGTACACACTATCTTTAAAAATTTGAGTCTTATTTTTTACTATCATTTGCACAGGTGTCTCAACGCTTGTACCTACTGTAAAACTAAACATGCCAGAGGAACTTTGGCCAGTTATCCAATTGATGAACTAGTAGATAGAGCCAAACAATCTTTTCAAGGTAAGAGTTTCTAGAATTATATGCAAAATTAGTCTTCTTAATAAATTGTATTAGTCTTCTCAGTAACATTTCAATTTAGATACCTACCTAGCTTTCTGAAGAATTCACAAATATTTCGGCTTACTAGTAGAAGATGGTAGTAGATTTAGTCACTCAGGTATGTTTGCATTAATTATTCTTTTACTGTTCTTCTATTTTCTTATCTCTCAAAAATAAGTGATATACTTCAAACTTTATCATCTATCTCTAGACTGCCTGGAAAAGACAAAATATAAACAAATGAAATGAAATCCATGAGCTTCTGATACCTGTTAAGATTTTTGTGGACCGAGTGAAATTCTCAGATTTCTCTTCTCTTTCTTTGGCATTTTTGGACCATTTAGAAAATAGGGCTAATTAGGGTTTCCAGGAGTCTTTGAAGAAGGTGGAGGTAGGTTCTCCTGTCAGCCTAAAGAGCCCACCCTCCTTATTTACAGGAATGTTGGACCAGTAAAGACTGGTTGTAGGGGAGCATCCTCAGGAGAATAATGCTCTGTGTGGGGCGGCTAGCTACTTCTGAGTCATCGCTTGCTGAAAAACGTGATTATCTAGATGTCTCTCAGCTTATAGTAAGACTTATCTTTAACATGAGTCACAGTTATGTTGACATAACTGGTTAAACCGGAAACTACTTCTGTCTGTTTATAAGATGTGTAGGTTTAACAGTGGTGTACTTTTACTCCCAACATGAGATAATCTATTGTTTCTTAATCTTGTGGGTTAATAGTTACGGGCAGTGTCCTTTTCCTTTTAGCACATAACTTGGAGTGTTGTTTTCAGTACTTCAAACCCTGAATGTCAGACAGTATGAGTTCTAAACTCATTTCTTTATTTAGTCTATATAAAACTTGAGGTAACATGAATTTGGAATGTTCCTTTTAATAGAGAGAAATACACCCTTGGTTGATTTATTGACACCTCCCAACAATTTTTTCCCTATATTCTCAGCTCAATCCCCTCCTCTATTCATATTCAAATAATATTGAAAGAGAAATAAAGGAAACTCGTTGACTCTTGCCAGTGTTCTGTTTTTAGAGCCAGGTTATTGTCTAACGTGAGGAAAAGCTTGGGTGGTTATCTTCTCTGCAACATGACTATTAAAAGAATTTTTTAGAAGGGGCGAAAATTTGCACAGAAACCTAATCTGTTTGTAAACGATATCTTTGCTTACATTCTTAATTGGTGTTTTTCCATGTAACAGGTAATGAGGATATTAAACATATGTGATCTGTCTATCAAGTATTACAAATTAGAAGGCGTGCAAATTAGTACTTTTCAACGTATGTATTTCTAAGTGCAACTGTGTATAATTTTTTAAAATTTTCTATTTCATTTTACTTGAAAATTAATTTGAAAGATATAGAACTATAAAATCACCATGTAGGAAGTGAAAGTATTGTCTTCACTCCGGCATATCTATACTCACTTATAACTTACACTAATGTTTTGATCTGATCGCTCATAACTTTGTATGGACACATTTATGTATTATATGTGACCTGAGGAAAAAAGACAGAAACATAATTTTTACAAACTGATTATAGAATTTTTCTAAAAATATTCGATTTAGCTCTCTGATTTCTCTTTAGAAATGCCCTCTGAGTGACAGAGGTGTACAGTGTGTTGCTTCTGTAGGACTTCAGTTAGGTGACACTCTCATAACCTATTGGGTTGGGCCAGTTAAGGTGAGTGGTTCAAAGAACACATCAGAGGTTTGCAGTGATGTAGTTGTGAGTTGTAGAGAAAGTATTAGAAGATAACTTTTACCATCATTGGTAAGATATGTATCTTTTTATTCCCAGCCATTAGGTTTTTCAGTTGTCTTGCTATCCACGTATTAGAGTTGAAACTGAATGCTACTTTTTGGAGCCGATGTGTTCAGGAATATTTTAAGTCTTCAATTATTTGGTGCTCTTTGTTATAGGCAGAGTTTGGGTTTGAAGCACTGCTGTGTTGTTTACCAGCCACATGAACTGAACGAGGTGTCTGACCTTCCAAGCTGTGGTTTTCTTATCACTGTAACATTTAGTGTTGTTTGTTGTAAGAATGTGAGGTAACGTATGTGAAGGAATTGGCTGTGTCAATATTATAAAGTCAACATGTTACTTAAATTAAGGGAATTTAAAGTGAATCCAGGAAGAGAAGTCTAATTTTGAGTGAGAATATTGGAATATCCATAACAGACAGTGACTAGAATCAAATGCCAATTTTTCTTTTGATTCTAAAATGTTTTGTGAAAAATTTCTGTGTGGATAGAAATTATTTAGTGTGACAGTTATCTTTTATTTTCTAAAATTTATTTTCTAAATTTGAGAAATACAAATTCATGCTGAGGATGGCCTTATAATTCCTTTTCCCCAAAGGAAATATCAATCTGTAAGGCCACATTTTAAAGACATTGAGTTAATAGCATTATCTTTTTTCTGCAAAAGACATTGAAATTTTAATGGTCTTACAGAAATCCCAAGTTTGAGCTTTAAAATTTTGAAGAATAATTATAAAGGTAAATACAATAGAAGAAATAACCCATTTTCTTATTTCTGTGACTTTTATGTATTTAGTTCTTTAATAATTCAGGTGTTAGGAATATTTTTAGGCCCAGAAACCATTAAATTCTACATTATTCCACCATTAGATTGTTCTATGATGAATAACAAACACAGTTCTATGAAAAGTTACTCTAAGATGAAAAATCTAAATATGCTGCCAGTATATTTTAGTACTATGTTTAAAGCCACTCTGTCAGTGGAAGTTAAATTTCCCATCCTTAAAATGGCATTTCCTTTCTTTCCTTCTCTTAATTTTTTTAATGGCTCCTGTGTGCCAGAAATACACATTGATTTTCAAAACTTTAGGCCAGTTGTAGAGTGGGGATTAAAACTCAGCTTGCCCATCTTATGATAGCTCTTATTGATAGTATATACAATAAGATCACAATTTTATTCTGAATAGCATATTTATGAGACATATTTATAAGCATTTATTTCTTGTTAGTCTAATTAATGAAGAGACTAAGGGCTAACTCAAAGGCAAGGAAACATTCAGAAGAGGTTCTAAAATAATCATGAAATCATTCTGAACATAAAATAGCTTCCCACAATACGAAAAATGTGCTGAACGTGCATTTAGCTGCCAAAAAAATGAGAAAGAGGGCTCATTAACTTCTGAATGGATATCACTAAAGTAAAAATTATTTATATTTTTACAATAGAAACTTTAGTTTCTCTTGTACATAAAATATATTTATTTAATTGGTTTCCTAGCGTTTTTTTCCCCTCTCTCTCAACCTAGTCCTCTTCTTGATGTTTTCATTGACTGTTTTTACCTTCTCAGTGTAAAATGTTATTGGTTTTTGTGGAGAGTTCTGCATATGAGTTTAAGATTTACCAGGCGACTTCTGGGTGTCATCTCATTGTTCTCACAGATTGTTGGGGAACCTTCCTCTTCGCTGCTCACCTCTGCTGACATTCAGATTTTAAAAATTCCTAGGATTAACAGTGTTTGGAAGCTGAGGTTGCTGGGTGTGACAAGGTTGCATTTTAGATATCTAGAAAAACATGTCAAGCGGTGACCAGGACTTTGTTGGGGCCAGAATGAATTTACAAGCTAGTGTTTTCTAGGATATTTGTATTGATTTTTCTCTAGCAGCTAATCAATCAGTTTCAGTTGTATAAGTGATGGAGCAAACCTTTTTAAGTGTGCTGGGTGAGTGGTGTGGAAACAATACCTTTCACTGCTGTCTCTGGAATCAAAATGTAGAGATGATGGATGAGCTGTTTTTATAGCTTTTGTGTGCTTTTCTAGATCTCATTTGTGTGTTGCTACTTTTTTTTCTCTTTCATAAATCTGAAGAGCCCCTGCAAGATAAGAGGCATAAACTGGTTATGGAAAGGTAAAATAAAGATAAAATATTCAGAACAGGAAGAAAATTTCTTGATGCCTAGTGATTTCAATATTAATATTGGAATTAAAAAAATAAATTCTGCTGTATTTTAAGACTTGCAAAGTTACTTTTTATTGAATGTAAGATTAACTATGAAATACAACTGGAAAAACATTCCTTCCTGCCTTTGTAGAAGTAGGAAAGAATATGAGCAATATTTGATTTCTCTGTTGTATAAGCTTAACGATGTTCAGTTATATGGTTTATATCAAGCCCCATTTGACTTTAGAGATGCTTAGTATATATTGATTTTGATCCAAGATCAAAAAGTGGCCAATAATTACATTCTGTTAATTTATATGGCAGTTAAATTTAATATCTCTTTAATTCCTTTGTCTTTTCATTTGTGCTGTGTTTAAATAAAATTGAGAAATCCATGTTTTCTATAGGATTAATGATGTTAATTTACATGTCTACACATTGTCAGCTTCCAAAAAGGATTTTGGGCAGCTTGCACTAAATGATTGTATGTAATAGACCGTGGAAATAAAAGCTGTATAAAATGCTGTATTATGTTTTGAAAGAGAGAAGGTACTTTACCAACTGATGAATCTTGGCTCTTCAGAATCATAGGGAAATAGGGTGATTTATATAATTTAATATATGAGTATATAAAAGGAAGTAAATAGTTTACCATGAGAAATCTACATGTTTCAAGGCTCTAAACACCGAGAAGAAGTATTTTCATATATCATTTCCAAAGAGACTTTCAATAATATAATGAAAATGCTTTTGACTAGTAATATATAGAAATTAAAGATATGTTCTCTACAGGTTTTTTTCTCTGTCGACTCTTACAAAACCCAAAAAATGTAATATTAAAATGTAAGTTTACAGAGCATCTTTATGAGAATTAAATAAGTGTAATGTACATAATACACATAACTTGATAGGGGGTACAATGCCTAAATAGCTATTTATCAGATATGCAGTTTAAGCTAAGAGTAATCACTTTGATTTCAGGGAATGTTAAGGTTATCCATGGCAAAAGCAGTATAGTTTACATGTGCCTGTTCAGATTTTGAGTTTCTGTCAATGGTGTTCAAACTTTTCTTAGCAACAAAATGAACCCTTTCTTCAAATGAAATTTGAAGCAGTAGAGACAAAACTGCTGTGGTTGAAATAGAGGTGGGGCCCCATTTAATGAAGCCTTTTCTAGTACCTTAGGGTGTAGCCAGAATCTGCTGGTGTAGATTAGTGTTTCTTTGGTGTATTCCTTACCACCCTAAACTGGGGGTGGTAGATGTTTCCTTAAATGGCCAGATAGTAAATATTTTAGGCTTTATGGGCCATAAGGTCTCTGTTGCAACTATTCAATTCTGCCCTTGTAGCATGTAAGTAGCCACAGACAGCATGCATGAATGGGTGTGGCTGCGTTCCAATAAAACCATGTTTGTAACAGGAGTTAATGATGAAGGGGCTCCGTGGTCAACTTTGGGTAAAGCTAACTTAAAAAAGATTCTATATGGCAGAACTTTCTGTTGTCCCCACTACGCTAACCCATTGTAAATCCCCAAGAGAAGGATATAATCTTTAGGAACTAATGTTGATCTAGAAGAGATCAGTGTTCTCAAATCTGGCTATTTGTTTGAGACATTTCTCAATCTTACTAAACCAAAAATAAATGTGTATCTGTGTCCTATCCCTGATAATTGCATCACAATTTCTGTGGACGGGGCCCTTCTGTTTTCTAAAATACAGGTGATTCTGTTGTATAGCCAGAGTTGAGAACTAGGGGTGGGAACCACTAGTCTAGACAGTTTTGGGATTGAAGCTATAAAATGAGCTGATGCTGTCAACTCTGTAGTGAGAGGGAGCCTGAGAAGGAACCCTAGTTGATTATAAAGAATGGCTAAGTTAGGGAAGCTGGAGGGGCCACATTGTTGTCAATTTGCTTATACTGCCCTAGATAGGTAATGGTTGGTTTCAAAATCCAGGTGCTTATTTAAGTTAAAATGCTCAGTGATTTTTGTTATCATCCAAGTCATCACAACAGAGTCAGCTGACATGTAGGGAGTACTTACTGTGCTAGGTGTAGGAATTAAAAAGATGAAAACCACATGGTCCTTGTTTTTAAGGACTCCTGCTCCTCCTAGTTTAGAAAGAACGAGAATAGCAAGTTGGACAAATGAAAATTCAACTGTACAAAACCAGGAACCAAGTGTTGGGGTAACAAAACTCATTGAGATTTTTAATTTAAATAAGTACCTTTGGGTTTTGAAGCCATCCCTTATCCATCTAGGGCGATATCAGCAAATTGACAACGCTGTTTTGCCCCTCCACCTTCCCTAACTCAGCCCATTCTTTAAAAATCAACCAGGGTTCCTCCTTGGAATGCCCCTCACTACAGAGTTCTTGTCAGCCACTGCCACTGGATTATGCTTAGTGTTCAAGATAAAATTTGCCCACATTCTGAATCAGAGGTTTATGTGATGCTAGAGGTCTATGAAAGAAAGAAACCAAACATTGGCTCTGTAACTGAAGTAACTGTTGGAACTATGTCATCATCATTTTTCCATTCATTCAACAAATATTTGTTGAGCATTTATTAGAAGCAGTTCCTGTTTCTGCTAATAGGCACATGCTTCAGAAAAGCTGTGATAACAATACATTATTACAATCAGTCTTTGATTACTTCTGCCAATGAGGTGGGGAGGACAGCAGGCAAGGTTTGCTGATAATTGAGCAAACAGTTTATCCTTGCTGTGGGAAATAAGGACATGATCCCAAGACTCTTTTACAGATGACATTTGTTCATAATTCTGAGTTTTCGTAGTTCAGAGTATATATAACCCAAAGTACAGAAAATCTGGAGTCTCTAGAAATATCTTTTTGTATCTACCCTTATGAAAATCATAGTGTAATCACTCCTCACTGCTGTTGGTGTTATTTTTTATTCTATTGTGTTCTACAAAACAACTTATAAATGTACAGTTAAGTATAAAAGATATATAAAATGATGAGACCCTGGGGAAACAGATGAGAATAGAAAATTCAAGACTTGGTAGGAAATTGGGACATGGGAAAGTCCACCATAATCACATATGGTTTCTAAAATCAAGCTGTAGTTTTGACTCTGAACTTCTTGAAAGCTTGTTGTCTTTAAAGAGGAAAAAATACCAGCTCGGCATTAGATTGGAAAAGAGTTTTCACACAAGAGCTCATATAGGGAATACTGAGGGCAATAGTAGCTCTCAACAGTATTCTTTCAGCATTCACATCCTGTATTTCTGAAAGTTGCCTGTTTTGGCATTCCTTGTTAGAATTTGAAGACATGCCTTGGAAAGCATCGTACTCTGAAGAGACTTCTTGGGAGGCTAAGGCAATACAGAGTATTCACGACTCACTGATAACTCAGCCCACTTCCATGGCCATTGGGCACCATAAAGGAACCCTGATATAGAGGCACACTGTAGGTCTATGGTCCCCAGCCTCTGGGCTGAGGACCAGTACTGGTCCGTGGCCTGTTGGGAACTGGGCCACACAGCAGGAGGTGAGCAGTGGGTGAGTGAGCAAAGCTTCATCTGTATTTATAGCTGCTCCCCATCACTTGCATCACTGCCTGAACTTCACCTCCTGTCAGGTCAGCTGTGGCACTAGATTCTCACAGGAGCACGAGCCCTGCTGTAAACTGCGCATGCGAGGGATCAGGGTTGCACGCTCCTTATGAGAATCTAATACCTGATGATCTGAGGTGGAGCTGACTCGATGATGCTAGCACTGAGGAGTGGCTGCAAATGTAATAAATGTAATTCACTTAAATCATCCCGAAACCATCTCCCCTCCCACTGACTTCTGGTCAATGGAAAAATTGTCTTCCATGAAAATGGACCCTGGTGCCAGAAAGGTTAGGGACCAGTGCCATAGGTCATTTTGTGAGGTTATATATCTAGATGCAGGAAGAAAGATTAGAATTCATATTTCTTTGTATTTTTGCATCCTTTACATTTTTCTTTTGTGTGTGTTTCATATTGCATATAATACATTAGTACAGTAGTGTATGAATATAATTAATATACATCTCTGATAGTACATTTTTAAATTTTTAACTGATTCAGGGAAGTGGTATTCAAAAATGTGGAGACTACTGATTTAAAGGAACAAATGGCCTGCTGCAGCATTTTCCATTATAAATATAATTCTTTCAGCCAGGCATTTGGTTTGAATAGGGCCTCAGCATTCTGTGTTCTCTATCAAGATCCTGAAGTGCCCATGTTCTGTTTTGATTGAGTGAAAATACATCTGCCTTTGAGATCAGAAGCAAATAATGAAGCTTATGCCTTTTGGAGAAAAACTGATGTATTTAATGAAGACTGTTGCCTTCATCTTCAGAGAGCCATGTATCCCTGCTCAGAGGTAGAGAAAAACGCTGCTCTGTTTTCCCATTCCTTCCCTCTGTGTTTTAGGACACCATAAGACTGAACCAAGAGGGAATTACTGTCAGGCCTATGTGTAGTGTATATATGGGTTTAGCAGGAGCTCAATGAATATTGAAAGAGTATCTAATGTAGAATTGATTATGCCTGATGACATTCCATATATGACTTGGAACCTATGATGAAAATATAGTATGGAAAAGCCGTATTTCTAAAAGTGGGCAAGAGCTGCCAACTTAGTTGCAGCCGCTCTTCCAGCACAGTTGAATACTCCGTCTTATAACATGGGGCTGATGTGTAGTGGTGGTGCCTTTCCAAAATTTGCAACAGAGAAAATAACTCACTTCGGGAAATCATTTCCTGATAATTAACAGTTGTCTAACATTTTACTAAAAGCATGAAGGGTATGTCCACTTAGGTCCACATTTATAGTTATAAATATATATTTGCTTAGACATTTTTCTTTTACTAAACGGAATTCTATGAACAATATTTGGTGACAAGAGATAAAAGTTAACCAAGTGTTTGCTTTTACAGCCTGAGCTGAGGCTGATCAGTCTGGAATGATGTTGGTGAACTTTAAAGGCTGCAAGTTGGTTTTGGAGAGTTGTTTAATGGAATTTTAATAGCGCTGGAAAGATGTGAAAGTGATACTGCTACCTGGTGGTTTGTAAACCTGACCTTTGTGAGATGTTTTCTGGGCAAAAGTACTACTTTGTGATGCCAGCAGCTTTTATTGATTCTGCAGACTCTGCAGTTTTCTAACACTGGCTGTCAATTCATTCCAGTTGAAAAATTATTAAATTTCTTCTCCTGCTTGTGTGGATATTAAATTGCAGTAAACACACTTGCACAATGTCAGGTACAGTGAGCACAATTTTCTGCATGGAAAAAAAATGTTCGTTGGTGGGACCTTGGCTGTCCTGCAGAGGTTATAAATTTCTGCATTTCTTTTTATTTGTTGCTCTCAGTATTATGTTTTTTATTTCTCTTGGTGAATTCCAACACATTTCTTGTTATTTGTAATGTGAGAAAGAAAAGTTTGATTTAGATTGCTGACTTTTTAAAACACACCCTTCAGTTCATCATTTCTGGAAGGTCAACGAGAGTGAAAGCCCAGGAGTGAGAGGATTTAACTAGTGACGCTATAAGTGGGCACGAATGAGAAAGGTTCGATGAAAGAGTGAAATGAATGATTAGATCATCATACACGCCACATAGATCTTTTTGATTTGTTGAATTTTAGTTAAGGAAGGTGAATAATGGTGAGATAATGATCATTTTATAGAAGTAGATTTTAAACTTTATGTCTCTGAGAATATCCCTCCTGGACCTTTGGGATATCTGGCCAAATTCCCAGTTCTGTAGCCTTGCATAGACCATGGAATTTGCATTTTGCAAGTAAATCATTCCAAATGTTTGGGATGCAGATAATACAAAGACCACTTCTAGAAACTTTTGTCTAGAGAACTTTCTTGATTAAATATACTGAGATATGTGATCAAAGTATTAAAGGGAACTGGGGAAGAAATGTTCAATTTATGTGAGGTAATGAAAGTCTGAGCCAATTTTCCCCATGTGATAGATGTGGGGACCAGCTCCATTCCTCCCACACCAGACCTTTCATCAGATTCTTTTGGGGAGTTTTAAAATACAGATTCCCAGGCTCTACCTCAGAAGATTCTGATTCTGAGCTAGGCTCACACTGCTGGGGATGTCTATTTTAAAAGTTCCACCACTCTGGAAATTGCTAACCTAGATCTTTTTCAGATTTTAGCTTTTCTTAGTCTGTATTGATTTTTCCCACCCACTTTAAATATCACTTTTTTGGTACAGTTTGAGTTGAGCTTTTCAAGGAAGAATATCACACTGTTAAAATTAGAAGAACACAGGAAACTTTAAGTCCCTTAAACATATTTTATAAAACAAATATGCCTGTATTATGTAAATAATTCTTCACTCTTTATCAACCTGAGTGAAGTAATTAGTTCATTTGTTTTTATAGGTATAGCAAGAATATAATTTGTGTAGTTTTGGAAGATATCTTTATTTCCTTGAGATAGGGTACGCCTTTGTATATTTTTCTTTATTTGAGAAGAATGAATTTAAGAAATGCTAAATCTTATTGTAGTTGAAATCTATATTTCTACTAGCTTAGAGATACTTAATTTTAATACATTTACATGATGTAGTATTATACAGTTCTGTATAATAATATTTATAGGCTTTAAAATAACCTGGAAAATGTTGTTTCACAATGTTGATTAAAAATTATGCTGTGAATTCATATGTACTGTATGTTTGACTATTTTTAAAAGGAAGTAAGCAAAAAGAATGAAGAGCAGAAAAAAGAAGTAATTATGCCAAAATGTTAACTTTTGTTGTAGGGACAAAACAATTTTTTTCTATTTTTAATAATTTTCTAAATTTTCCATAAGTACATATCACTTTAGTTGGACTATATAGACAAAATAAATTTTAATTTTAAGGTATTACATATTAAATTATCAGTTTTTCAGTATGGAAAATCAAATCACATATATTTTAAATGAGTTACTTTTTATTACTTGACTAAGATATGGAGACAGAACTATGACTCTGAAACATTTGATAAACTAAAATTCATTTGTGTACATAACTTTGAAATTGGTGGATTCTCTCTAATCATGAGATAGCCTGATACTTTGAGAATTTATTTTTAACAAATAATAGACTGGGTGTGGTGACTCCTGCTGGTAATCCCAGCACTTTGGGAGGCTGAGGCAGAAGGATCTCTTGAGGCTAGGAGTTCAAGATCAGCCTGGGCAACAGAGCAAGACCTCATCTCTACAGAAAGATAAAAAAAATTATCCAGGCATGCTGGCATGCACCTGTAATGCTAGCTACCTGGGAAACTGAGGCCCAAGAATCACTTGAACCTAGAAGTTTGAGGTTGCAATGAGCTATGATCAGGCCATTGCAGTCTAGCCTGATGACAGAGTGAGACACTGTCTCAAAATAAAATTAAATAATAAACTGTATTGTGAAGACTTGCTTCAGGAGAAATCTGGAAGCCACCTGGCTTTCCTTTTCTGTTTCCCGACTACAGAAAACTCTATCGTCTTAACTACAAATCTATGAATAAGTGAAAAGAATTGCAGAATAGAAGAGAAGCTTTGCTATTACCTTTAGCCTTTCATTTCCAGGTGAGGAACATGAAACCTAAAGAGTTGACTCCTCCAAGCACCTATCAATCACCCATGCCAGTTCTCTCACCACTGTACTGTGGCTTCTTGAACTCTAATAGCATTAATAACATCCTTTTGGAAAGACAATTCAAATACTATAGGAGGAAAAAAAATGTGAGTAGGAGAGGTTTACAGAAGGAAGATTGTGGGCTAGAAGATGAAATAGTGGCTTCTTAGAAGAGGGGGAACTTGAGTAGGGCCAAGAGAAGTGTTCTGCATCTGGAGGAGAATACAGTTCAACATTGATCAAAGCCTGGGAGGCCCCATGTGATCTGACTACACTCTCTATTCCAAACTCATCCTGTCACGCTGTCTCTAACCTGTTAGCGTCCAACCGTTCTTCCTTAGTTTCTTGAACATAACACTTGTGTGCTTTCATTTTCTTTAAAAGTTTTTCCCTGTGGTCTTTGCTTGGCTATCTTTTCCATATTCAGGTATTAACCTAAATATCACCTCCTCATAAGGCCCTTCTTTGCCCCACCTTTTGAAGGGAGCATTATGTCATTCTGTTTATTTCCTCCAAAGCACTTATACAAATTTATAGTTCGTATCCGTTTATCTTTACTCTTTTATTTTGTGTTCTAAGAAGTTAGAGGTTAGTGAGAATGCCCTTTTTATTCACCATTAGATTCTTAGAAGCTTGGCATAGCGCAGGGCATATAGTGGGCCCATAATAAATACTTGCTGAATGAATGTATGAATAAAAATAATTTATAAGTTAATAGAATCCTATAGGGGCCGGGCGCGGTGGCTCACGCCTGTAATCCTAGCACTCTGGGAGGCCGAGGCGGGCGGATTGCTCAAGGTCAGGAGTTCAAAAAACCAGCCTGAGCGAGACCCCATCTCTACTATAAAAATAGAAAGAAATTAATTGGCCAACTAATATATATATAAAAAAAAAAAAATTAGCCGGGCATGGTGGCGCATGCCTGTAGTCCCAGCTACTTGGGAGGCTGAGGCAGCAGGATTGCTCGAGCTCAGGAGTTTGAGGTTGCTGTGAGCTAGGCTGACGCCACGGCACTAACTCTAGCCTGGGCAACAAAGCGAGACTCTGTCT
>VSMD01002297.1:0-24313 GCA_008750895.1 Mirza zaza | reverse complement strand
GGACGTTGTTCTAGGCTTGCTCTGATGCACCAATGGTGTTCAGTGCCTGCTTTGGTCTATAGGGCATGAACCCGCTCCAGTGTTTACTGGCCCTATTTTATTTGGAGAGAGTCATCATGGCTTACCACTGAATCTCAGGATTACAAAGAGAGTGCCGTTTGGTTTAGACTTGAATGTGGATGGTGATGGGGCAATTTTGTAAAACCTCAGAAGCCAAAACTAGAATCAGTGTGGAAGTTACAGAGCAGTCAATTTCAGCTTAATATAAGTAGAATTTACAATAAATAGAGCTGTTTGAAAATGACCTGTATTGCCCCAGATGTGTAGAATTATGTTATTAGAAGTGGTGATTCAGCAGAAAGTGGACAAGCACTTATAGGGATTTTGTGTGGGCATGGAATTGTGGTGGGGTGGGCTAGGGTGATACACTGATGGTGAGATTTTTATTTTATTTTTATTTTTTTATTTCTTTTAAGACAAAAATTGATTCATACATTATTTTGAGATATGATGGTGAGAATTTTTGATTCAAGCGTAAGTTTCCAGTAGTTGTAGAAGAACACAGAGAACAAACACCAAAGATTTCTGGTGGTGGTTAGTCTGTGAGCAAGATGGCATTGCCAACGGAGGGTGTACCAGAGGAGCAGAAAGCCAATTATGAAAGCCCATGCCTAAAAGATGGAAGCAGGAAGTAGAACTGCTGAAAGAGACCATTCAGAAGAACAAAACCAGAATAGTTTAGAGTACAAAGACTGAGGGAGAAGAGTTTGAAGGAGGAAGAAGGAATTAGAGAATGACATAGAAAATTATATATTGTAAAGCAGTCGTCCCCAAGGCAAATGGCGTGCATAGTCAATCACTGGGACACAGTAGGACTTACCCATATACATGATTGAATGTGCATATGTATTCTTAAATATTTTATATGTGTTTCATGATATATATTAATATTTATATATAATTTATAAATAAATACAAATTGGAAATATGCTCAATTTTCATAGAATACATAGTCAAAAATAGTTTGAGCCCTCTGTTCTAAAAAAAATAAATAAAACACTCTAGGTCTCCTATGCTTAGCTACTTCCCATATAGCTTTATACATATTTATTCATCAGGTATTGATTGGATGGATATTTGCTTCTGCTTACCCATAATAGGAATAGTGAAGAATATAATATTGTAGAATGTACTATCCCTGACTTTAAGAGCATGGTCTGGTTAAGGAGATGTTTCAGTTATCTATTGCTACCTAACAAACTATCCCAAAGTGTAGGGGCTTAAAATGACAGCCATTTTATTGATCATGATTCTGTAGTTCAGGAACTTGTCAGGGATGACTTATCTCCGCCCCAGATGGTGTTTACAGGGCTTACTCACGTGACCACTCGCAGCTAGTGGCAGGCCAGGGCTAGAAGGTCCAAGGTGAGCCTTATCGAGGCCTTCGTGCGGGCTGTCAAGGGGAGGGCGTGGCTCTCCTACGTGTGTCCTCTCTTGCAGTGTGGTCCCTTGTTCTCAGGGCTTTTCTCTCCTCGTGGCCTTCTCTCTCCTCGTGGCCTTCTCTCTAGCAGGACAGCCTGATCTTTTTTTACATAGTGTCTGTTTCAAAAGTGGAAGCTGTCAGGTCTCTTAAGTTCTAACCAACAACTGGCACAGCAGTGACTTCTGCTAATGCTTTTGATTAAAAACAAGTCACGGGGCTAACTCAGGTTCAGGTAGGGAGGAAACGGCTTCTTGACAGAGGAGGGAAGAATTGTTGGTAGCCATCTTTGCAGATAATCTGCCACGGGAGTCTAGACACAGTCACTTGAATCAATATAGAATCAAAACAAGTGAATTATAATGAAGTTCAGATTGAGTGTGCTCTTACCCCTCATCAGAACGTAAGCTCCATGAGGGCAGAAATTACCTGTTAAGTTCATTGGGTTATTCCCAGGGCTGAGAGCAGTACCTTGCTGGTTAGAGGCTCAGTAAACACCTGTGAAAGGAAGGAGGGAAGGAAAGCTGAGATGGTGGTGGTAGTAGCAGAGGGATAGGTATGGAATTAGGTTAGTCGGAGAAGGCTTCAGAGACAATGTGAATCTGGACCCCAAGGCCTGAAAAAGAGTGATAAACATGAATGTGTCAGAGATGGGTAGACAACATTTATTTGCTATTCATCAAGCATTAATTGAGCCTGTGCCAAATGTTGGAGATTCAAAGATAGGAGACCTTCCCTTGAGGAAGGGGATCTGAACATCTTGGTGTAGAACGTGGGCTAGAATATAGAAAAGAGAGGATTCTTCTTGGGATGATAGGGGAAGCTTCGGCATTAGCACACAGTACAGGTGGGGCCGGGGAAGGCAAGTGTGACTGGGAAAAGGCCGGGCAGAAGAAGCTACTAGAAAAAGATGGGTATGGCTGTGTGTGTAAATGAGAAAATAGCTGCAGGATTTATTCCTGATAAATGATAAGGAGCTCCTCCTATAAGTGCTTAGACACATGAGTAGTGTGATGAAAACTGGGTTTGAGAGAGTTTCTGGTTACTGGGTACAAAATAATTATTTTATATCAGTGATAAGAAGTCTCTGGACTCCATTCATTATTAGGATTCATGGGTTAATTGATACTGATCATTTACCTTTCTGTAGTTATACAGTGCTTTACAAGTTTACAAAAACCATTGCCATATATATGTGACAGGGTGAAAAGTAAAAATATTAAATTACTAGGATATAGCAACATCTTCCTTTTCTGTCTCCCTCTATGCAGGGAAGTGGTATTAGTCTCAGTTTGTGGTGAATAAAACAGAAGAGGAAGGTGGATAAAGTAGTAAGCTAAGTATTTCACACTAGGAGGAAAAAAGGAGAGAGGATGAGGTTGAGACAGATTAGTGGGGGTGGGATGAGGGGAAGAAGCCCGTGGCTATATCCTCGAGAAGTGGGACTTCATGGGATGGTGATACACAAGGAGGATTTTCGGTGCCAGTGTCCTGCATTATGTTATGTAATTCCCCTTTGCTGCTTCTAGAAGAGGCCTCATATAAGTGGCTGGGGTTTTTGTTTTATTTGGCATGGGAAGGGTGCTGACTGTGTTATGTCACTGTGCTGAACATGGCATCAGGATGGCCCAGTACCCTGAACATTAGCTTCGTTGGTTCAACACTCTCACCCAACAATTATATGAAATGTGGGGCAGGAATCGTTATTTTTCTTAAATTACAGAGGAAACTGAGGCTCTGAGAATAAGACAGGAACCAAAGGTCAGAGTCCACTATCTAGGAGCCTCAATGTAAGGGCCTAAACTATGGCAGTAGATAATTCTGGAGAACTATTGTTAAGAACCCACTGTGTGTGCTCCATGCTACTTAATTGATTTAGCAAATTGAAAAGACATTGGACAAAGGACTCCAAGAGCCCTACAGTCAGTGGTGTTAATACTTTTTGGGCTGAAACCCATGAATGCTCACAAGTATAAATGAAAGTGGATGACACATACTATGAAAGTGCTTACCTTGGAGCACAAAGGAATCCTCTAGATCTGTGGTTCTTGAAGCTTTATTTACGTATTGTTCTAAGAATCTTGTACAAAGGATGGGCCTGTCCCCCAGAAACATGCACACGCAGACTTTGGCATACAATTCGAGGGGATGTCTAGTTCTGCAGCCTACCTGGAGCATCCAGTGAACTCATTATTTGCTAACCTCACCAAGGTTGATTGAATGAGTTGAAATGCTCTTCCTTGGTGAAATTCTGCCCCCTACCCCTTTTGGGGGGCCGCTCACTATACCTAAAAATAGCATTAAGAAAAGTAATCATTTCATCCATAATTTGACTCAAAATTCATGAGTCTGGTATCAAAACCATGATAGTTCTTTGATCAATGAGATTGTTCTCCAGGAAAGTGAGGCTTAATGAATGACTTTTGTGACCAATGCGCACTTTCCCCTCAGTTGCTCTAGGAGTCACTTATGAATGAGTCCTTTCAAAGGGAATGATTTTGACTTCTAGAAGCTTAACCAGATTAGGAGCCTTGGGTATAGGATTCAGAATAAGTAGTATCCAATAGTAGTAACCCTGATTGTCAAATTACATTGACTTTTATAATGCAATACTCTTCATTTTGAGTATTTCAGCTTTTTTTGTTCTTTTTGTTTCCTTATTCACTGGACAGATCGAGTTTTAATTCTGAATATTGAGTTCCGTGCAAACAGAAATAAGCTTCACAGCTTATCCTCACTGAGTGACTTCCGTCTGTATAGATAAGTGGCCACCATGGCTAGAGCCCTGGCAAAATGTCAGGATGAGCCGGGGAAAGTCTGTTACCTTTTTGGCCATCCTGAATGGTTCCTGAAGAGTTCAGGCAACATTTTATTTGAGACCTAACTAGTCAAGGTTAAATTATTCATCATTCAGTGAGTAACTTTTGAATTTTTGAAAGACTTAGCTGTGGTCTTTTTTTTTTCCTTTCTTTTTTTTTTTTTTGTATTTGGCAAATACAGTTTTATTTTTATTTAGCCTTGCCTTGTATGTTAGGGAAGAAAAAACATTTGCTTTGTGTTCTTAATTAAAGTGAGTCGTGACTAACTGCACTGAAAAAAGGGTACACTTAAAGATAGGTTTCTTAATGCCCTCTTCACTCATTTGTTCAACTCTAGGGGTCTGGTTCTTAAAAGGTGACTAGTGATTGTACAAACAGTATCATTTAATAATTTAACATTCATAACAGCTCCTTATATTTCACATCCATTAAACGTTCAAGTAGACAGGGAGCAAGGCCAGTGAAAGGGGTGGGCACGGAACAGCCTCATGTTTAATCCAGAGCAGGCTTTGCTGATCGTGAACACTGATTTCTGTGTGGGGCGAAGCGATCTTTAATTTTGATACTCTATCCACTTCCCGTTTTGTTTTTTAAGGAGTCGGGGGACAATGTTTGTCTCTTCCTTAATCCATACTGCTTTGAATGATTGAGGGTGTGGAACTTCAGAGACCTTTCTGTAAATTTATCTTCTTATTTCTTTTACCCTGTTTCCTAGTCTAAATGGAGAACTATCATTGTAGTTGTACAGTAAGAATAGATATCTCTCTCTTTACGAATGAGACCCAATTTTTGTATTTTCCATTGTGGTTCTAGGAAATTCTTTTTTTTTTTTTTTTTTTTTTTGAGACATGTTCTCAGTCTGTCGCCTGGGCTAGAGTGTGGTGGTGTCATCATAGCTCACTACAAACTCAAACTCCTGGGCTCAAGAAATCCTCCTGCCTCAGTGTCCCGGGTAGCTGGGACTACAGGCATGTGCCATCATGACAGCTAAGTATTCTATTTTATGTAGAGATGGGGGTCTCCCTATGTTGCTTAGGCTGGTCTTGAACTCCTGACCTCAAGTGATCCTCCCACCTCAGCATCCCAAAGTGCTAAGATTACAGGCCTGAGCCGTTGTGCCCAGCCGGAAACTCTTAATTTTATAAGAGCATGACCTCTTCTCTTACTTTGTCACCTTCATGAAATCCTTCCAACCTGAAAAGGGATAGAAATAATTAATTGAAGAAAATAAGACATTGATTTAAATGGATGTTTATTTTTTATTAATATTTCTTTTGGATTGCTTCCTTGCTCATTTTGGAATTTTAGTATATGATCTTAGGATTTGAACTGTACCATCTAATTTTTTCCATTACATTGCTCTCCCACTTTTTCATATTTGACTTGCTTAACTCTCAGAATTTCGACTCTTATCTCTTAAATTCCATCATCTGAAATCTATACTAATTTGGAATATCTGAGGGAGTAGAGGGAAGACCAGTCTAAAATAGCATAAAATCTTAAATAGAGTATTTTTCAAGGAATATTATATTACCATTTGCATATATACATTAAAGACTTGAACCACAATCTATTACCTAGTATTGGGCCTTAAGGAATTTGCAATTAGCTGAGCCTTTGTGTTGCATGTAAATAGATGCTTCTCAGTGCTTGAGGCTACCTTGAAAGAGTTATTAATAGTTTAACCAGTAACACTTAGTCTTGGTTATACTCTTATTCAATAAACTTTTTATTTTTTTCTGCATACATAGGATAAAAGTAAATTTAGCTATATGAACTATTATGTTAATTTTTTAGAGAAAATGTAGCCTTTTCCTCTCCATGTATGTGTATTTACATGACTTATATCTACTATACACACTGATATGTATATGCACATGTATTATAATCCCTAAGCAAGCTTCATATATATACATAACTTGAATAAATAATCTTTGGGTATAAACTAGACTGAGTTTTCTGAGTGCAGAAATCACATACTTTGGCATTCTTCTACTTGCTCCCAAAGTAGACATATTTGCCGAAGACATTGCCCAGGTCCCCCTTAGTGGGGGCAGCTTTTTGCTGGAAGCAAGCTCCAATTCCTTTCTATTTGGAATGCTGATGAATGATGGAGAGGAGTCCAGGTAAAGGCGGGCTGGGAGGTTGAGCTACTTGCAGTCTACTTACTTGCGAATGGGAATGTGCTCTGTGCCTGCCCCAGATTCCCAAGCCTAACACAAGGACATTGGAGTCAGCCCTGGAATTGGACCTCAGCTCTGTCATTTTCCAGCTGTGAGGATCTATCTTGGACATATTAAGTTAATCTCTTCAAGCTTCAGTTTCTTCAAGCTTCAGTTCCCTCATCTAGGAAATGAAAAGTGATAATTACAGCCCCACTAGGGTGTACATGCTTCAGGAGGGGATTTTGATAGTGGCAAACGGGGGAATTCCTGTCCTAACGGGCAGATCAGTTTGTCATTTACCTGGCATTGTCAGATTTTCTGAAAAAGGCCTTTTTGAGCGATATCATACATATCTGTATTTTCTCACTAGGTTGCAAGTTCTTGGTCCTTGTCTTATTCTTATAACTAGCTTATAGTACGTGGTACTCAAGAATGTTAATTGGATGAGTAGATGATACATACTGTCCGGAGCCTACCATTGTATGTGGATTTCCAATTATGATGTTTATTTATGTGCACTGAGAAACTTATGTGCTATAAGGTTTGCTGTGAGGATGGTGCGTGGTATGTGGCCAGTGTGGATTACTGATCTGGTTTGGCTGGACATATATTCCCTCACTTCCTCAGGATTGCTGTTTGACTTCCTGAACCTGAATTTTTTTAGGAAGAAGGTTAAGACTTTTGTTGTTACCTAGGAGAGGTTAAGTTTTTCCTAGTTATGCACTAGCAGGGGCTAGTTTATCTGATTTCACCCTTCAATTGGTCAGAAGTTTTGGACGGCTGCAGCTTTTGCATAACTTTTTCCAAAATAATTGTATTATCTGATAATTTTGGAATTCTTAATTTTTATTATTATTTTTTTGCTTTTGTCTATTGCCTTTTGCTTATAGTGGATTATTTCCTCCTATTGTTTGTGATTTTGGCTTGTGAGTAGTTGGGTTTTTTTTTTTTTTCTCTCCCTTAGAAGAAGAGCTTTATCTGTGAGAATCCTGCATAGCTTTGGTTGAAGATCTATCCTTTGTTGTTAATTTTTTGACTTACAGTTTCTAGGACCACTCAATTACTAAAATTTAAGTTTCAGATTGTATGTGAGGTATACATATAGGTCCATTGTTAAAAAATTTTCAGGGTAGACTTTTATCCTGAGTCTCAGTAGAGACAGATAAATGTCCTTAGCATCTCACCTTGCTTGGTGGACAGGTTCTCCGTAGTCCACCCTTTTCCTAATGGGGCGTCCCTTCAAAGGTTCTGGGTTTATACAGAATTCTTAGCTCTTACTCCCCACTTTATATGAGTTGTGAGGTTGTAGACACATAATTTACTGTACTTAAAGCAGGAGAGATTTATAATAAAGCATTAAATGCCTACACAATTGCTGGAATTGAAGAAATAGATTCTAGGTTCACTCATTCAACAAATGCTTATTGAGCATCAATGTGCTGGGCACTGTTTTGGATTCTTGGAGGACACGATAGTGAATAAAACACACAAAGGTCCCTGTCCTTGTGGAGCTTACATTCTAGCTTACATCCTAGCAGGGTTTTGTCTTTAGGAACAATTTTCAAAGTCACACCTCAAAACTGGGCCAACAAAAGAGCTGCCAGAGGGGGGTTTAAAGATCAACCCAGAACCACACGGACACTGCCACGGCCGGGAAGCCTCAACTAATGCTGTCACCTCCAGAATCGTGCTCATCTCATTTGATCCACACTAAGATCCATGCCCCGCCTCTTGATACTGGAAAACTAGTTACTAGACACTGTCAACTCAGCTAAGAATGCTGCAGGAAAGCAAAGTGGCAGATACAGCAGAATCAGGTGTTTACTTGAGTTTCTTTTTCCAACTCCATGTTAGTGCACGATTGGTGGAACCTAATCACACCAGGAACCCTAGTTGCCAGAGAGTTTGGGAAATGTAGTTCTTGGCTCTCCAGCCTCTACAGTACAGAGCAGACACCCCACAGGGAAAGTAGGATGTTTATTGAATGCCAATCCCCCATGCTGTCCTTTCTTATTCATGGTTGGGTTTTCAAACCCTATTCCTTATATTCTGTGTGTGGATCTCTACCCTGCCGTCCCAGCTCGCATGCATCTGGTTTTTAGCTCCCTCTGCTTTTCTGGCATTGGGTTTTTCTCCTTCCTACTAACTCACTTTGCCCTTAAAATGTTTGTTCTATTTTATGTAGAATTTTGGGGGAAAAGTTTTCAGGTTATGTAGATACTGTCAGAATTAGATATCCTTAGCTTGCAACTAATTTACCATAACATTTCTATTAGTTTATTGAAAATGTATTATATCTGGTGTGGGTGGAGGTTGGGGAAAGATGGTAGGCATTGCATTGACTTAAAGTTTTTGGAACACAATTCACTGTACCGGTCTCTATAGGATAGTGTGATTGAAGAAGGAATGTAATTGGTCTATTAACATACAATAAAATTGACTTTATTTGATATAGTATGGATTTTAAATAAGTATAGATCTGGTTAACTACTACCATGATCAGGATACTGAACGGTTCTGTCACCTTGAAAAGTTCCTTCATGGCATCCCTTTGTGGTCACACCCTACCTACCCCCACTATTTGTTCTAGTAGTTTTGTTAATAGGAATTTTCTTAAGGCAATCATGTTGTCATGAATCGGAATGGTTTTATTTTCTCCTTTCCAATCTGTATGCTTTTTGTTTCTTTTTCTTGACTTAGCAAACTGACTGGGACTTTTTAGTAGGATATTGAGTAGGAGTGGTAAGAGTGAATATCCTTGCCTTATTCTTAGTCTTAGAGGGAAAACATTCAGTCTGTCACCATTAAGTTTGATGTTTTGGATTTTGCCAAATGCTTTTTCTGCATCTATTGATACATGATCATTTTCAAATATTGAACAAGCCTTACATTCCTGGGATAAACCCCTACTAGTCAAGGTGTCTGGTAGTTTTCTTTCTTTCCTTTCTTACAGGATTTAGCTCTAAGGCTGGAGTGCAGTAGTATCATCATTGCTCACTGCAACCTCAAGATCCCGGTTTCAAGCGATCTTCCTGACTCAGCCTCCCAAGATGCTGGGACTACAGGCATGTGCCACCACACCCGGCTGGTTTTTCTATTTTTTATAGAGAGGGGATCTCACTCTTGCTCAGGCTGGTCTTGAACTCCCATCCTCACCTGGGCCTCCCAGAGTGCTAGGATTACAGGTGTAGTTTTCTTAATAGTGGGTTTTTTTTATCTGGTGCGGGCATCAGGTTGATGCAGGTCTCATAATGAGTTGGGAAGTGTATCTGCCTCTTCTATTTTCTGTAGACATTGTATATAATTGGTGTTATTTCTTTCTCATTTGGTAGAATTCACCAGTGAAACCATCTGGAGATTATTATTTTTTCCCCAGAAGGCTTTTAACTATAATTAAATTTTGTTATTAGTTATAGGAGTGCTCATATTATGTATTTCATCTTGTGTGAGTTTTGATAGTTAGAGTTTTTAAGGAATTGGTCTATTTTTACCTAAGTTCAATTTATGTGTATAGAATTATTTGTAGTATTCTTATTATCCTTTTATTTCCTATGGCATCTATAATCTCCCCTCTTTTTATTCCTGATATAATTTATGTCATACCTTTTTTTGTTAGTCTTGCTAAGAACTTTATCAATTTTATTGACCTTTTGAAAGAACCAAAGTTTGGATTCATTGTTTTTCTGTTTTCAGTAGTTAGAATAGTAGAGCCTCTACCTTTTTATTTCACCTCCCCTCTTACACTCCCACATCTTTATACTCCCACATCTTTCTTCTTACTTTTTTATTTATTTTTTATTTTTGAGACAGAGTCTTGCTTTGTTGCCCAGGCTAGGGTGAGTGCTGTGGCATCAGCCTAGCTCACAGCAACCTCAAACTCCTGGGCTCAAGCAATCCTGCTGCCTCAGCCTCCCGAGTAGCTGGGACTACAGGCATGTGCCACCTGCCCGGCTAATTTTTTGTATATATATTTTTAGTTGGTCAATTAGTTTCTTTCGATTTTTTTTTTTTTTTTTTTTTTTTTTAGTAGAGATGGGGTCTCGCTCAGGCTGGTTTCAAACTCCTGACCTCGAGCAATCCACCCGGCTCGGCCTCCCAGAGTGCTAGGATTACAGGTATGAGCCACCACGCCCGGCCTCTTCTTACTTTTTATTACCAAGGACTTTTTTTGTTATCCAAGTTGGTGAAATTTCATGCTGTAATGTAACTTCAATTAAGACTTTTTTGATTTGTGTATAGGTTGAATCTAAAAGTTGAAAAGTATTTATTATGATATAAATATTACTTCCTTCATATCCTAGCAGTGTGCCTTGATTACGTTTCTTGTATAGCATTTCCTTTATAATTGCCTTCTGTGAGGTATTTGCCTTTATTATATCCTCAATTATTTTCAGACTCTCCATTAAATAACATATTTATTCTATTGGGTTCTGTTCCTTCCCATGCCAAACCACCTCCTGGAGCCCGCTGTTGGTCCAAGCTGGATTGCCTGCTCTGCAGACCGCCCTCATGGCTGTGCTCCTGCTTTCCCAGATGGTCTCCGGGACCCCATATCTCCTCCTTTCCAAACATGCTCCCTAACTTTGATAGAACATATCCTTAAGAACCCTCCTAAGCAAGAATGTGGAAAAAAGTGCATACTTTTTTCACATTTGCCTTGGTAATAACAAGCTTCTGAGGGAACATGGTGGGTGCAATGTTCCTTAAATGAAGAATCAGATCTCCAGGCCATGAGCACATGGTTCCTAATAGGGGTTGTTTAGCACACCTGTTATTTAGCCTGTCAAATGTACAGGCTGAATAAAGTTCAGGCTATTATAAAGTTCTTTTATTCAGCCTGTACATTCAGCCTGTACATTTGACAGCTAGTTGGAATGAGAATGGAATTTTTTCCAATCCATTAAAATGAAAATTTTAATGGATTGCTTCATTGTCTGCTAGCATCCAGTCTTAATGACAAGAAGGCCAGTTTTATATTAATGCTAATTCTTATTCCATTGTAGGTGACTGATTGCTTTTCTTTGGAAGCTTTTTAGAATGTTCTTCCTGCCCTTGATATTTTGAAAGACTGAAATATGTCTTGAAGTAGATCTTTTAACATTGCTTGTATTGGCCATTGGTAGGCCATTTTGGTTTGAAGAGGCGTGTTCTTTCCAAATATTACTTTGATAGTTTTCTCCTTTCTGTTTTCTCTATTTTCTCTTTCTGGAACTCAATTGGCTATTGGACCTTTGTTTTGGTTATTGATTGCTGTGTAACAAACTGCCCCAAAAGTTAGTAATTTAAAAAACATCTATTTTATCATGCTCACAGATTCTGTGGATTTTAAACAAGGCACAACAGGATGGCTTCCTCGGTACCTATCCCCCTTCCCATACCCTCCCCTCCCCCAGGGCCTCAGTTGAGAAGACTTGAAAGGCTGGGGATGACTCAAACAGCTGGGGGGCCGGAATCACCTGGAGACTTCTTCATTCATGTGTCTGGTGACTGGGCTGGGATGATCTGAAGGCTGGGCTCAGCCAAGACTGTTGACCAGATTGATCAGAGCCACCTACACGTGGCCTCCCGTGTAACTCCAGCATACTGGCTGGATTCTGAGGAGGAGAGTTTAGACAGGGAGCCTCATGGAGTATATGGGGACCAAGTATCTTGGAAGAGCCAGGTGAAGCTGCTGGAACTCTCCTGATTTGTTCTCAGGATGGCATCATTTCTGCACCATTCCATTGGTTACTAGTGAGCCATAGGACCCGCCCAGACCTGAGAGGAAGGGACTTAGACTCTTAATCACTCCACTGCAGGAGAGAAAAACAGCACAGCACTGGATTTCTAGTCCACTAAGGTGAGGAGTATTTTCTTTTTTTTTTTTTTTGAGACAGAGTTTCACTTTATGGCCCAGGCTAGAGTGAGTGCCGTGGCGTCAACCTAGCTCACAGCAACCTCAAACTCCTGGGCTCAAGCAATCCTGCTGCCTCAGCCTCCCAAGTAGCTGGGACTACAGGCATGCGCCACCATGCCCGGCTAAGTTTTTCTATATATATTTTAGTTGGCCAATTAATTTCTTTCTATTTATAGTAGAGATGGGGTCTCGCTCTTGCTCAGGCTGGTCTCGAACTCCTGAGCTCAAACAATCCGCCCACCTCGGCCTCCCAGACAGCTAGGATTACAGGCTTGAGCCACCGCGCCCGGCCAGGAATATTTTCTGGTTCTAAAGGATACTCATGAAAACAGGTGACATTAGCAAACATAGTATGATCAAGTAATCGATTTAGGACAAGCAGTAAATAGATTTGAGGGCTAACTATAGGGTAGGAGAGAGAAAGTAAAAGTGAGGTTGAGTATTTAGTAAGCAGGGCTGTGGGAGAAGTGACTAGGAGGGCTGCAGTGGCAGACCACAGGTTAGGAGGTTAACAGGTGTGCTAAACAACCCATGTTAGGAACCATCTGCTCATGGCCTGGAGCTCTGATTCTTCATTTAACACATTAACTGCCATGTGGGTTGTATTTAACTCATGCTGGTTTTGAGCCTGGGGCCTCGTGAAGCATATGTAACTCACTGTCTTTTCACCTTGGGAGCCGCAAGAACTATTTTTCAAGTTGCATATAACTCACAGAAAACAAGAAAAAATAACATTTTTCATTAAACTAGAAAGGATCATTTGTTTTTGAAATTTTTATTCTATTTTCATAATAAAACACAGTGGCCCACAGAAAAATTTATTTTTCTAGTGTGTGGCGGTCAGTGTGTTAAGGAACAGTGCACCCGCCATGTTCCCTCAGAAGCCTGTGTTACCGAGGCAAATCCAAGTTCCTTCATGCCAAAGGAGGTTGGGGGAAAGGAATGGCTAGATTTCAGATTACGTAAGATAATATATTTGTCCTTCTTTGAAGCCTAATATTTCTTCAAGAACAAAGATGAAAAGTCTTGTCAACTGAGTGAAAAAACTTCACTCGGATCACTAGCACTAGGTATCTAGAAATGTAGATTATTAGGTAAATATCTTCTTCAAACTAAGGAGAATGAATATATTCACAATAGTGAATTTAGCTTATTATATTTAATTCATTGGTCTATTTTTTTTTTTTTTTAGACAGAGTCTCTCTCTGTCACTCTGGGCTCAAGTGATCCTCTTGCCTCAGTCTCCTGAGTAGCTGGACTATAGGTGCGCACTACCATGCTCAGCTAAGTTTTCTATTTTTAGTAGAGACAGGTGTCACTCTTGCTCAGGCTGGTCTTAAACTCCTGAGCTCAAGTAATCCTCCCACCTTGGCTTCCCAGAGTGCTAGGATTATAAGCGTGAGCCACCACGCACAGCCCATTGGTGTGTTCTGTATCCCCAAATAGAAGATAAAGATTCTTTCATGTTTGAATTTGAAATACCATTTGACGAATTTCAGGCATTCTGAAATTTATAAAGCACATGTCTCATGAATATGTTGTCATGAATATTATCACAATGTGCTTAGGGACAGTCTTCAGTTTTGTTAGTTTCTTGCCACATAGTCATAGCCATTAGCTAAAGGGGTAAAGAAGAAAAGTTGTATTCAAAAAGTGTCAACTTCCTTTGCTTTTTCCCATACTAAATATTTTTAAAAGTTTTATGTTATTGCAGTTAATGCTTAGATTAGTCCACAAAAGTTTATTAAATCCATAGTATTACTTTATGCTGTATTTAAAATACCATATTTTAGCAGGTCTAATAACTTTTTCTGAAAATCCTACCGCAACTTTATTGTTATGGGAATTCTTTTTCTGATTGATTTTAAAACAGTTTTTAGGAGTATAACTTATAACCCAGATATTGAGTATATGTAAAAATTATCTCAAATTCTTATGGATAACTTAAATATAATGGAAAAACAGATGTAAGGTCTAGTTTCTTGGTTTTAATATTTATGTATGTGGCATTTTAAAATGTAAAGGTCACATGCTATAGACCAACTATATTTAAATTGAGTTTGTAAAATATTTTTTTTTTTTTTTTTGAGACAGAGTCTCACTTTGTTGCCCGGGCTAGAGTGAGTGCCGTGGCATCAGCTTAGCTCACAGCAACCTCAAACTCCTGGGCTCAAGCAATCCTACTGCCTCAGCCTCCCCAGTACCTGGGACTACAGGCATGCGCCACCATGCCCGGCTAATTTTTTCTATATATATACTAGTTGGCCAATTAATTTCTTTCTATTTATAGTAGAGGCGGGGGTCTCACTCTTGCTCAGGCTGGTTTCGAACTCCTGACCTCGAGCAATCCACCCGCCTCGGCTTCCCAGAGTGCTAGGATTACAGGCGTGAGCCACCGCGCCCGGCCAAGTTTGTAAAATATTTATAAAATATATGAAAAAGCAGTTCAGAAAAGACTCAAATAGTATAAAGTTACCATTGTGTGGTCCTCTATGAAATTTTTCTTCAATTAAGGCTAAAGTTAAATCAATGTACACTAATGTATTTCATCAAAATAAAGGATACATTTATTTTTATTTTCTTGGCAGTCCTATTAGATTTCTAACATGATTTTGTAGTTTATTTCCTCCCTCTTTAAAAATGACTTTGTGTCATACTTTGTAGTAACTAAAAGAGTAAAATATTGAAAGGGTAAAAGAATACAGAGAAACTACCTTGAAAACTCATGAAGGTTCAGAACAAATATCTCCTTGAGCATAAAAAAATCATATGTTTACCATGACTTGCACTAAATAGATACATGCCATATTTGTAGCTTTATGTCAGCATTCAGGTGTTTTTTCTCCCTGTTTCTAGATAGCTCTGATTAAATTAGAGTTTATAAAATCTCTTCTGATGCCACATTAAATTTTACCAATGAGGTAGCTCTTCCAAAACTTTTGTGGGCACTTGTTTACGGTTTGTAAAAAGCAGAATTAGACCCTTAGACTGAAGCCACACTTGTGTTTTTCTTACTGATGATGCAAATATGACTTCAAGCAGTGGGGTTGGGTGTTCAGTGAATGTATATTTCTTGTATTTGCGGAGCAGTTTTACCTGCAGCTAGAGCAAGGAATCCCCTCTTGGCTTTAGTAGGTGACAAAGGAAATTAGAATGGCCTGGCTAACCACATCAATATGCATAATTGACAGGCTACTCAATACTTTTAAAGATAAGTAAGTACTTTCCATTCTTTATCAAATGGGACTCCATAGGTTATACTATATTATTTCCTGACTGCTATTTTGTTACAGATCTCTCATGTGTATATGCTAACTCAGACAAATTTAGGGAACTTGAAAAACACTTGCTTGCCTCAGGGCAGGATGTTCTTTAAAATGATCAATGTAATTATAATAGAATTAATAATATATAGCTCTTCAAAGGGTATAGGTTAGCACCCAGATTGGAAAGGAAGAAGTAAAACTGTTTCTATGCGCAAATGACATGGTCTTCTATAAATCTTCTATAAAACTATTAGAATTAATAAACAAGTTCAGCAGGGTTGCTGGGTACAAGAGCAATATACAAAAGTCATTTGCGTTACTTGTATTTCCATACATTTGTATTGAACACACTGACAGTGAAATTAAGAAAATAATTTCTTACCTGGTTAATCCTGGCAGGAAAAAAAAATTTCATTTACTAAAAGGAAATATTTAGGAATAAATTTAACAAAAGAATCGCAGAACTTGTATTCTACAAACTACAAAAAGTATTAAAAGAAATCAAAGAAGAGCTGAATAAATGGAAAGACATTCTATGTTCATAGATTCATGAATTAGAAGATATTTTTAAAATGGCAGTACTTCCCAGGTTGAGTTACATATTCAGTACAATCCCTATCAAAATCTCTGCCAGAAATTGGCAAACTGATCCTAAAATTCATGTGGAAATACAGGGAACACAGAATAGCCAGAACAATCTTGATAAAGGACTTTCAAAATTTACTATTGGCCAATAATCACATGTAAAGAATTCTCAACATCACTCATCATTAGGGAAATGCACATCAAAGCTGTGAGATACTACCTCAGACTCATTCTGATGGCAAAAAAATAAAAACAGAAAATAACAAGTTGTTGGTAAGGATGTGGAAAAATTAGAATCCTTCTGCACTGTTGGTAGGAATGTAAAATGGAAGAGCTTCTGTAGAAAACAGTATGGCATCTCCTCAAAAAATGAAAATTAGACTTACCATATGATCTAGCGATTCCACTTATGGGTGTATACCGAAAAGAATTGAGCAAAGTCTCAGAGATATTTGTACACCTATGTTTGTAGTAGCATTATTCACAATAGCTAAAAATGTGGAAGCAACCCAACTGTCCATTGACAGATGAATGGATAAATGTGGTATATACCTACAATGAAATATCATTCAGCCTTGAAAAGGAAGGAAATTCCAACATATGCTACAATGTGGATGAACCTTGGGGATATTACATGAACTAAAATAAGCCAGTCACAAAAAGCTAAATACTGTGTGATTCCACTTATGAGGAACTTAGATTAGTCAAAATCATAGAGATAGAAAGTAGAATGCTGGTTGTAAGGGGATGTGGGGAGGAGGGAAATGGGGATTATTGTTTAATGAGTGTACAGTTTCAATTTTGCAAAATGAAAGGAATGGAGATGGATGGTGGTGATGGTTGTACAACCATATGAACAGCACTGAACTAATACCACTTAATGCTTAAAATGATAAATTTTATGTTATGTGTATTTTACCAAGATAAAAAAATTGGGAAAAAAAACTTACTACAAATCTACAAAAATCTACCATAATAAAGACTACATGGTAGTTGGAGAAGGATAGACATAAATCAATGAAATAGAACTGAGAGACTAGAAATAAACCTTTATGCTTATGGTCAATTAATTTTTTTTCCACCCCAACAAGGATTCCAAGACAGGGAGGGAAAGTCTTTACAACAAATGGTGCTGAGACAATTGGCTATCTATGTGCAAAAGAATGGTGACAAAGGAAATTAGAATGGCCTGGCTAACCACATCAATATGCATAATTGACAGGCTACTCAATACTTTTAAAGATAAGTACTTCCACTCTTCTTACATTTTTAGTTAAATTTTTATATATTATGTATCAAAGACCTAAACGTAAGAACTAAAACTAAGAAGAAAATGGTAATAAATCTTTACGACCATGGGTAAGTTAGGTAAAACCTTCAGGGATATGACACCAAAAGCACAAGCAACCAAAGAAAAAATAGATAAATTGGACATCAAAATAAATAATTTTATCTCAATACCATCAATAAAGTAAAAAGAGAACCCACAGAATGTAAGAATATTTTTGTAAATCATATCTGATAAGGGACTTGTATCCAGAATAGATAAGGAATTCTTACAATTTAACAATAAAAGGACAAATAACTGAATTTAAAAATGTGCAAAAGATCGTAATAGACATTTTTCCAGAGAAGATATGCAAGTGGCCAATAAGCACATGAAAAGATGCTAAACATCATTAGGGAAATACAAATCAAAATTACAATGAGACACCACTCACATTCAGGAGGGTGGCTGTGATAGAAAGAAAGATAATGAGCCCTGGCTGGGATGTGGAGGGATTAGAATCCCTACACATTGCAGGCAGTAATGTAAAATGGTCTGGCTGCTCTGAAAAACAGTTTGGCAGTTACTTAAAATGTTACATATAGATTTACTATATGACCCAGCAGTTCCGTTAATACTTCTAGGGTATATGCTCAAGAGAAAAGAAAACACATGTCCACATAAAAACTCATATGCAGATAATCATAGGAGCATTGTTTATAACATCCCAAACTGGAAACAACCCACATTCCATCGACTGAGGAATGGATAAATAAATGTAGTATATCCATACTATAGACTATTATTCAACAATAAAAAGGAATAAAATACCAAAGCATGCTACAACATGTGTGACTGTTAAACATTATGCTGAGTGAGAAAAGCCATTCTTAAGACTCCAGTATGTTGTGTGATTCCATTTCCGTGGAATGTCCAGAACAGGCAAATCTATGGAGACAGAAAGTAGATTAGTGCTTGCATAGGGGTAGGAGTTGGGGTTTTAGGGAAATGGAATGACTGCTAATTGGAATTGGATTACTTTTTGTGATGGAAAGTTCTAGATTTATTGGTGATAGTTTTACAACTCTGAATATTCTAAAGACCATTGAATTGTATACTTGAAATGAGTGAAATGTGAATTATATCTCAAAGCTGATGAAAAAAGGAATAGGGTAGATCTAAAATTATTGACATAAAAAGGTACCTATAGCTGAACAATATAAAAGTAATACATATTCAGCTTTTAGAATTAAAATGTTTTTATTCAGTTATAAAGAGAATTAGTTTTTGGATGGTTTCCTGGTCTAATTCAGAAGTTTCTCTGAAACCTTTGGGAGGTTACCACTAGGGGTATTCTCCCATTCTTCTGCCACAAAAATATGTAAAATTATTAAATTAGTGTTCATAGTGGTAGAAAGTATAAAATACAAATAGTAAACAAAATAAGTCATTTTAATTTTTTTAGGTCTTCCCATGGCATCTAAAAAGAAGTCATTATTAATCTCATCTTCTGGAGATAATTTTTAGGATTTTGGTATGTTTTCTTCTGATACTTCAGTGTTTTGTTTTGAGACTGGGGTCTCTATTAAATCGCTCAGGCTGGTCTCAGACTCCTGGTCTCAAGTGATACTCTGCCTTGGCTTCCCAAAGAGCTAGGATTACAGGCATGAGCCACTGTGCCTGGCCTACCAGTACTTTTTAAATGAACTTTTTAATTGAAGTGTAAGATTTACAGAAAAGTACATAAAAAGTACATGAGTAGACAGCTTGATGGGTTTTTCCATCCACGTAAAACTATGCATGTCAACAAATAGGACCATTATTCTCTCTTCGTTCTATATCTCCTAGGTCACCACTGTCCTGACTTTAATAAGATTGATTAGTTTTTCCTGTTTTTGTGCTTTATATAAATGAAAACTTAAAAGGCATACTCTTTTGTTGTGGTTTCTTTTCACAGCATTACATTTGTGAGTTGTAGAGTCCATTCTCATTTCTGAGTAGTACTCCAGTGTGCGATTATTCCTACATTTTACTCTATTCAGCATATGGGTAATTTTCTGGGTTTAGCTATTATATAGAGCGTTACTATGAAACTGTGTATATTCTTGTATGTGTCTCTTGGTGGACATCTGTGTGCATTTCTGATGGGTGCAGACCAGGAAGTGGCACTGCCGGGTCGTAGGGCAGTGCTTCTCAAACTATAAAGTGCACATCAGTCACCTGGGGATCTTGTTAAAATGCAGATTCTGCTTCACTAGTTCTGGGCTGGAGCCTGAGCATCTGCATGTATGATGAGGATGTGGGTTGTACTGTCAGTGGACCACACTTTGAGTAGCAGGGTTATAGGATATGCTTGTGTTCCGTTTTAGTAATCAATGCCAAACAGTTTTCCAAAGTAATTGTGTCCATTTACATCACTACCAGCAGTATGTAAGATTTTGTTTATATATTTGTGAATCTGTTTCTCTCAAGCTTTGTTTCTTCAAGACTGTCTCAGCTTTTCTTGGATCTTTGCATTTTTATCTAAATTTTATAATTAGTGTCAGTTTCCACACACAAAATCCTGCTGGAATTTTGATTTGTATTATATTGAATCTAATAGATCAATTTGAGGAAGAATTGATATTTTCACAAAATCCAAATCTCTGAGCATGGCGTGTAGCCCTTCATTATTGAGGTCGTCTTTAATTTCTTCCAGTGATAGTTTTAGTTTCCTGTGTAGAGGTTTTTATTGTGCTAGTTCATTCTTAAGTATTTGGTTTGTTAATACTATTATCTATGACTTTATTCTAAAATTTCTGTTTAGTAGTTGTTGGTGACTGATATATAGAAGTATTGATGATTTTTGTATATTAACCCTTAAGCAATGTTGGCAAATTCACATAGCGATTTTCATTGTTTATATATAGATTCTTTTGGATTGTTTTGTAAACACAGACATATCAATATACAAATAATGACAGTTTTATTTCTTTCCTTTCTAAATCGTATACTGCTTTTTTTTTTTTTCTTGATGAAATGTACTGCTTAGGACTTGCCCTATAGTGCTGATTAAAAGTGATAGTATCCTTGTCTTATTTCCCAGTTGAGGGGATTCAGTATTTCACCATTAAATATGCTGTTTGCTTTAGATTTTGCATAGATACCCTTCATCAGATTGGAAAAAAGTTCTTCTTTTCCTAAATATGCTAAGAGGTGTTTATGGTGTTTTTGTTTTGTTTTGAATGTTGCCCAGGCTATGGTACAGTGGCACAGTCATAGCTCCTGGGCTCAAGTGGTCCTCCTGCCTCAGCCTCGCAAGTAGCTGGGAGTGTAGGCCCGCACCACCATACAGGGCTATTTTTTTCTACTTTTTGTAGAAATGGGGTCTCACTATGTTTCTTAGGCTGGTCTCAAACTCCTAGCTTCAAGCAATCCTCCCAAAGTGCTACAGGCATTAGTTGCTTGTTTGTTAAATCATGGCCAGCAATGATTTAATTAATCATGTGTAGGTAATGGAGGCTCCATAAAACCCCAGGAGGACAGGGTTCGTGTGAAGGTGGCTGGGGGGTGGCGTGCAGGACAAGGCACTGAAGCTCCCTGCCCCTTCCCATATGCCTTGCCCTACCCATCTCTTCATCTGGCTGTTTGGCTCTAAACTTTGTAATATCCTTTATTAATAAACCAGTTCATAAACCATTAAAAAAAACCAATAAAAATATCATGACCAGGTATTGAATTTTGTCAAATGCTATAATCCTCTCCTTTTATTGAAGTGATTATGCGTGACTTTTTACTTTTATTCTGTTAATATGATGAATTATATTGACTTAAAATGTTAAACCAATGTTAATTCCTGGAATAAATTCAATTTGGTTGGGATTATTATTCCTTTTATATTATTAATAATGTATATTTATGGATTGGTTAGCTAATATTTTGTTAAGAATTATTATGTCTGTGTTAATGAGGGATATTGGCATATAATATTCCTTGCTGTATCTTTGTCAGATTTTATGCTGGTCTCACATAAAAGGAATTGGGAAGTATTCCTACTTTTTCCGCATGTGGCAGAGTTTATGTAAGATAGTTACTATTTCTTCTCTAAATATTTGAAAGGTTCACTAATGAAGTAATCTGGGCCTAGACTTGTCTTTGAGGGAAGCCTTTTTATGGATTTAATGTATTTTATAGATATAAGATTATTCTATTTATTTTTAAATCAGTTTTGGTGTTTTACTTGGAATTTACCTGTTTCATCCAAGTTTCCAAATGAATTTTGGAAGTACTTTGAAATATATACTTGAAACTTATTCAAAACATGCTCTTAAATATATTTTTAATGTGTGCAGGACCTGTAGTGATGACCCCTTTTCATTCTTGACATTAGTAATTTGTTTTCTCCCTTTTTTTTCCCTTGATTGGTCTTGCCAGGTGCTTATCAATTATGCCTTTTCAAAGAATCAATTTTGATTTTATTGATTCCCCGCCCCCATGGCATGTTTTCTGTTTTATTATTTTTTACTCTTATCTGTTCCTTTTTTTCTGGTTTCTTTGGGTTTAATTTGCTGTTCTTTTTCTAATTTCTTGAGATGGATACTTAAATTATTCTCACCCTCCTTTTTTAGGACTATACATTTCCCTTTTTTTTTTTTTTTTTTTTTTTGAGACAGAGTCTCACTTTGTTGCCCGGGCTACAGTGCTGTGGCATCAGCCTAGCTCACAACAACCTCAAACTCCTGGGCTTAAGCAATCCTCCTGCTTCAGCCTCCTGGGTAGCTGGGTACATTTCCCTTTAAAGCACAGCTTTACCTGCATTCTACAAGTTTTTATGTCTTATTTCTAATATTATTAGCTTAAAACATTTTCTAATTTCCATTGTGATTTATTCTCTTACTTCTGGTTAATTCAGAACTCTATTTGGGAATTTTCTAATCTTTTTTGTCTCTTCCCACTGTGGTCAGAAGAAATACTCTAAGATTTTAATCCTTTGAAATTTATTGAAACTTGTCTTATGGCCTGTGTAGGTTTTTAAAAATGTAAATAGGTATTACATGATTCTAATTCTTGAGATCTTAGGCCCTGATAACCCAATAAGTCCTTCTCAGTGATAGGGGTATGTAAGAGGGCTTGGGGCATTCTTGATCATGAATAATTCATGGAGAGAGAGGCCCAATTTACCCTTTTTGGTTTTCCTTATTCCTTTTTAAGGGATTTACCCTCCAGTTATGTTCAAAAAGCTGAATATAATATAATTAAATTTCTCGTCACTAAAATAATTACATTATTTCTCTGTGTCTCTGAGATTGCTCCTAAATCCCACTGAGTAGAGTTTTATGTGTTCTGGATCGTTTCAGTCACGTATTTATAATTTCTTATGCTAGAGAACTTCAGGGGGAGTTTTTTTTTGTGTGTTTTTTGTTTTTTAAACCAGTTTACATGTTTAAGTCTAGAGAGAAACCTTATTTATCTTAGCTTCAAATTATTGGGAGGGCACCTCACTGTCACTCAGGATCAGCTATATAACTTGTAGGACCCAGGGCAAAATGAAAATGTGGAACACCTTGCTCAAATTTGGGAATTTTTAGACAGCAACGGAGTATTACACCAAGTCTGGGGCCCTTCTGAGCAGGGGCCCGTGTGACAGAATATGTTATACACTCCAGCCAGCCTAGCTGTCATCACTATGTACAGACTAGCTTTACATTAGAAATATTGTCAGAAATTAAAACAGAAATAAGAAATTCCTAAGAGTTTCAAATGCTCATATTGTACTTCATAAATATGGACTCTGAAATGCACATTCCCAAGCATTTGAAAAAACAGATTTTCAAGTTCCCATTTATACTTACAATATAGTTTTTATATATAGTTTATAATATTAGCTAAATGCCTGTCAGTTTAGATAACCTGATATACTCAACTATGGGAACACTTCAAGAGTTCTTAAAAACATGATAAACTTATGTAAGAGAAATTTCATGTTGGTTTATGACATTTGAGTAGACTAAAAGATTGGAATTGAACCAGAGAAGTATCGCTCAATAATTAGATTTTGGAGACAATGTTTAAAGGAGAAATATCCTTAGGGGAAAATCTATTTTTATATATTTCTTAAGCTAAAAAAAAAAAAATACATGGTCTCATTGACTGTGTGGTTTTTTTATTACCTGGTTGATCAATTATGAAATTTAGAGAAATATTTGATTCATTTAGAGGCTTTCTAGTGAGACTGACTTAGCATTCATAATCCTGTTATATTGTACCTTAGATCAGAAATAGAATTGTGATTAATGTTTTATCCTTAATGAGAACTAGACCGTTCAATAAAATTCAATTTTGGAAAAAAGAATCAAGAAAAGAAGGCATGAAAGTTTAGGATGAATTTTTTTCTAATCAATTTTACAGCTACTCTTTAAAAGTAATCTATATATTTTCATAATGCTAAAATCTTTCTGCAGTAGTTTGGCCTGAACAAGGTACCTTTTGCCCAGAAAGTTGCACTTCTAAGAATTTAAAGAAAAAACTTGGCCGGGTGCAGTGGCTCAAGCCTGTAATCCTAGCTCTCTGGGAGGCCGAGGTGGGCGGATCGTTTGAGCTCAGGAGTTCGAGACCAGCCTGAGCAAGAGCGAGACCCCCATCTCTACTATAAATAGAAAGAAATTAATTGGCCAACTAATATATATAGAAAAAAAATGAGCCGGGCATGGTGGCGCATGCCTGTAGTCCCAGCTACTTGGGAGGCTGAGGCAGCAGGATTGCTTGAGCCCAGGAGTTTGAGGTTGCTGTGAGCTAGGCTGATGCCACGGCACTCACTCTAGCCTGGGCAACAAAGTGAGACTCTGTCTCAAAAAAA